>RPOG01005880.1:0-28226 GCA_008086565.1 Thalassoma bifasciatum
AGTGCTGTCTGAAAAGCTGTAAAGCATGTGGAAGTTTGGAGGCCAGCAGGTACAGGAAGATATTGTCTGCCAACAAACTTAAATGAACTTTTCTGTTTGAAGAGTGATGATGCTGATAAAAAGCACATCTACAGTGACCTGTCTGCTGTTATCTCTCTCCACAGCTGACTACACGGTGGATTACACAACAGGAAATATGATGACCTTTGCTACTGTTTTCGCTGTGATGTTTAATGGCTGCACTGGCATCATGGCTGGATCCAACATGTCAGGTAGGTGAAGGCAGTTTATTAGTCTTTGTGTGTGTGTGAATGATTGCTCCTGATGAACACACAGTAAATGTGTTTCTCCACTAGGTGAACTAAAGAATCCAAGTTACTCTATCCCCCGTGGCACCATCACAGCCGTCATCTTCACCTTCATCATCTATAACCTGCTCAGTGTTCTCGTTGCCTGCTCCTGTGACCGGTCAGTGTAACACAAACACACACATACAGAACTGTAAAAGCAAATACAACTCTATTCAATTTCCAGTGACATCATTTTCATCTCGGAACAAAAAAATGTGTTTGAGCATCATTCCACACTGATACAAACAAAGTAATTAAACCTTGATGTTGATAAGAGAGTGTGGCGCTGTAGTAATAGATACAGCAGATGAAATCCAATACTTAGTGACTATCAGATAATGCAAACAGGGTTCATTTTCTGCTTCACCAATCAGGATTGAAGCATTAGTGAAAAACAATTTCAAAACCAGCTATTCCAAGTTTAAAGGTTATCCAACATCAGGCGTCACAAAATCAATCTCACCAGCTGCAGAATGAACCAATGAAAGTGGAGACTGACTAACTTCACAGATAACAATCCAGAGAGTCATATCTACATGAAACAACATAGAATTTTATGTTTCTCCCTCTTTGGAGGTGCATGGAAACTCCCCTCTAGACTGATGGTTACACAGATACCACAGCAGAATAGAAACAGGACCTGCTCCACTTCTCAGACTGTTTGAGATTGAACGATTACATTTCACTCATTGAATTTAAGCTTCAGAATTTATCACACACTCAAAAAGAAGTTTTTAAGAAATTGAAAAATATGTCTGTATGCAAATGTAGCTGTCCTTGTTGGTCTCTCTTCTCACACAGTAAACTGTTTCAAGTTTCACTCTTAAACAGATGCTTTAAGGTTCACTGAAACAGACTCTAAACAGATGCTGCCAACTGTATTTATTGCTAAAAGGATGCCTCGAAAACAGTGATTTTGCTACGAACTAAAGGGAAAATGAAAGGAGACACTTATCAGGTTTTACCTTTCAGTTTCTGTTTGACACCAGTTGAACACCTTTCAGCAAATACTAAATAGTACCATGAGTTAAGCTGTAAAACACTGGATGTCGAGTGTGTCTTAAAACAGATCTAAATGCTAACTGTAAAGTGGACCATCTCATTTGTTTAAAAAGGAGGAAAAAACTTTTTTTATACCAGATTGAATTAAATGTACTCTGAATTAGGCTCCTCTTTTTCATTGTTATAGGTCACATAAGGATACTTGAAATTCAGGTTTTCTTCGGAGGTTGATATTTGCTTCTGAAATCCGTGTGGGATATGGGAACTTTCTTGGCCAATTTCCCAGTGAAGATTGAGCTACTATAAACCAGATTTAGGAAATAAAGCCAATATGAAAGGGATTAGATGATGGTACAATCTTAACAGTCTGTGAGTGTACACTGGCAAATTTGAGTGTACTTTGAGCTGGAAATTATTTTGAAGGCAAATTAAAAAAAAAAAAAAAAAATGGGTGGGGGAGTAATGCTATTTTTATCAGAATAGAAACGACCAATGGAGCTGCTCACATGGGTTGGGTTGACTATTAACTATTGATTAATGGAAAAATGCTAAGAAACTTAACTAGGTGATAGAAATGAAATAAATTTATGCGTTCAGGTACTTCATCAGAGGCTGAGCAGTTGTGGAAGTTATATAGTGCCATGCAAAACAATTAAGAATAGACTAACAGAGGGGATGATTAAAAATAGTTGGATGAAAAACAGATAAAAGAGGTGTACAGTTGAGGGATGGGCACTTCAGGCTGCAGTACTTCTTTTTGATATTCACAAACATTTAAATTCAAAAGCATTCAATTGGAGCTGTGATTTTTTTTAAATGAGATTATATTAATAAAGATTTGATTTTTTTAAATCAAGTAATGAATATTTGAAGACCCAGTCCCAAGTCAAGTTTGCAGTTTTCCAACACATTGTCACTGGGGTCCACAAAAGCCTTACCTGAGTAATATGTGACCAGCACAGCCAAGTGGATGTAACCCTACTGAGAGGATCAAATTTGGGGTCCCCAGCTCTGTGTTTAGCAGTGTTTGATATTTTTTACCCAGCTTTGACTGTTTTCTGATTGTTTCTAATCTCTATGGTAGAAAGTTGGTCAGAATTTAATTTTCATTTGAGTGATGAGAAAGTTAGTTACAGATGCTGCCTTTTTAAGGTGTCTGTAAATACAAATGGGTACCTTTGAACAGACCCCTGACTTGAACAGAAAAGGGGTATGTTGCTGTGTGGATCAGAAGATTCAGAATTAAATCATATGGGATAGTTCAAGGGGCGACAGTTACACTGCATAGGTGTGATGCTCGAAAGGATGCGTTGTCCACAAAGGCTTGTCTCTGCTGTTGATATTTACCCTGACTTTAGAAAGTGCTAGCAGCTTCACCTTATGCTTTTGCTTTTGGTTGGAGCATTTCAATGTCAACTGAGAAAGACTCAGAAACAGTTAAAAAACAACTTATGCAGGGTAATCATTTAGCCTAGTGTTTCTTCAAAAAGTCCATTGAACAGCAAACAAACTATCGAAATCAGAGTTTTTGTCCTCCCTTGACTTTACTTCGAGGAGTACTTTCATTTATATATTTTTTTCCTTTCCTCTTTCTCCCTCACTCCATCTATCCATTTCTATCCGTCTTAGCTGAGTGCCAGAGTTCAGTATCGATGCAGCTCGAAAGCGAGTGTTGCCAAGGTGCTAAACTGACATGACAGGGCTATAAAAGAGCATTGGAGATCAATACGGCTATCATTTACCCTGTCGCACCATCCTCTCTGTGTCTGCAGAGGTTCTACTCCATCTTTTCCCACAATAACACATCTTATGTGAACTGTATTTTGCTGCTATATATCTTTTACACATCTCAATGAGTTATAGCAAATATGCAGCTTAAGTCAGACACCTAAAAGAAGGTGAGAGGTAGAGGGAGTGTTTTAAAGTAGGACCAGCCACCACTGAGGCCCCTCACTCACATGACCCAAGAAAGAGGCCAGAGGGGTCCCTCACATGACCTGTGTGTGTGTGTGTGTGTGTGTGTGTGTGTGTGTGTGTGTGTGTGTGTGTAAAAAGATTGTTAAATGGCTCAGCTTCTGTGACTCACAAGAAGTTATCTTTACCCTGCATAAAAAATCTATGCATCAGTAAAACATCAAAATGCTTAGTCATTTGTCCTCTCAGTAAAAAAAGACACAGGTATTTCCAAGAACGAGTTAGAACAACCACTAAACCTCTTGATTTGAAAGTGGAGTATGTTTCTGTGTCCTAAATTTACAAATACAATAACAAGTAAGGGATAATGTATAGTGAGGAGGTGGTAAAGTGAAATAGGATTATTCTAGATGATATTAATGATTTAAAATCTACTAATGCAGACAACTTGAAAAGAAAACTAGGAACCAAAGCAATAAAGCAGTTCCTGGCTTATTGGCTTACTATAGGATCAAGTTAACGAAGTTTTCATTCACATGTGAGTCTGGACATCAGCTAATTAAACTGAACATTTTCAGAGGAAAAACCTGAAAGTGGAAAAAGTGTGTTTCTGTTGACATTCTTAAAGAGGGGTATTGTGCTATTTTGGTTTTTATACTGTCCTTCAAGACCCTTGAGTGGCTTTTATGATTTATAGCTTGAAAAAAAAAACTTTTTTTTCCTCTCACTGTTTTTTTTTTTGGATTCTATTTCCAGCTTTTGTATGGAACACTTCATTTTAGCATCTGTCTCTTAAAGGCTCCCCACTCCACTAACCCCCTTCCCTCTGACTGTCCAGCCCTGGGCTGGACAGGGAGCAGAACTATGGGTAGACCTTGGTGTTTGAGGTCCAGCCACTTCAACATGTTATGAAGTAGTTCCTGAACATCCAAGATTGCTACTTTATTTCCATGTTTAAAATATGGATAAACAGAATAACCCCTCTTTAACAGATGAGTGTCTAATATGGGTGTCAATGCTATTCACAATCAGTAATTGTTAAAACAGGGTTTTCATCAGTCAGACTCAAGTATCAAACACAACTGGGTAATAAAATCAGAATGATGTGTGCTTTTGCTTTATTTGTTTTTACTTGCTTTCTTCTTGTAAACATCTGGTTCTGTCGACAATGTTCCAGCTTGTGTCCACTCTATGACTAAGAGTACTGATCAACATCCAGTTACAAATCTGAATGGTATTTTATGGCACCACTCTCCAAGAGTTTGAAAATGTTTCTACTTCACAGCAGATCCACTCCTGTCAAATAACTCAGAGTAGGTTTTAAAGACTGTTGAGTTGAGACACAAAAAGCTGCTGCTGTCCTCTTTGTAGCCCTGTGAGAGTGTTTGTGTGTGTGTGTTTGGCTTTGTGTTTGGCAGCAGTCACACTTTTTTCCCACAGAAAAAAAATCAATTGGAAGCAGGTCAGTGGAGAACTTCAGCTGGATCGAGTCACTAATCTGGACTCATGACACACCAGCCTGTGTGTGAACTGTGTTCCTGGTGAGAGCTAATGGAGATCTCTTTCAACTTTATCGAAGAGATTTGCTCTGATTAGCAGCGCTTTTTTCTGATATCTGCAGCGACATGTGACATTATGTGGTATGCTTTGTGTGTGTGAGAGAGAAAAAAAAAATGAGACAGAGGGAGAGAGCTCATGTGTGTAGGGCCTCTTCAGAGACAAAACAGCATGATGAACAATATACAGAAAATGTAAAAATGTAAAAAAAAGTCTTTACCACAGACAGGTAAGAGGATCCAAAGGATTGGGGAGTTATTGAAACATTTAGTTCCTCAAAGCAGGGCAGAATATTTGATTATGGCATACAGAGGGAGTTATCTCCCATGGGGTGTAAAATCCTCTTTTATTGGTTTCATGCTCAGGACGTCTCTCCTCCTCGCCTTATCTTTCCATGGCTTGGGGTTGTTTGGTTTATTGTGGCTGACCAGAATTGATCTGATCTGTTTGTCATTTCCCTGAGGAAATACTGAATGTAATGACTTCACTGAAGCAGGTGGATTGCCACTGACAGGGTATTTACTTATTCTACACCTGTTTCATGCAGACCAGACAAGTGAATTGAGGACTGGTATTTCCTTTAAATGCTGGTCATTATAAGGAGACTGTAAATCTCAAGTCATATTACTCATATAGTGTGTCTTATCAGACGTGACTATGTTGATAACTGTCCTGCTTTGAGAATGTGCTGCCTTCAGATCAACACAATGGGCTCATTGTGCAATGTGGAAGAGGAAACCACACAATATTTGATAACTAACTCCCAATAATGCAGCCATTGTAAGGCCAGCAGCACCTATCAGGACATGATAAGTGACCTTATAGTAACACCGACAGGTCCCTTCGGTGAACAATCTATTTTAATATCCAGCTTTTCAGATACATTACCTGTTTGTATGCTGCATGCTGCAGTGTGTTTCATCTTCTGCTTTGAGGAAAACATTTTCATTCAACACGGTTTCTGCTACATTAAGTGGGCTCAGTCCCAGAAAGAAAATATTACCAACAGTACCTAAAGTGCATCATAAAACATTATTGATTTTCTGCAAGGAAATTAGAGGTACACCGAAATTTATTATGAGGCAGAAATTTAACTTCCATACAGAGTGCAAGTTGTTCCAGAAATGAAGAAAATGCTGGTCATTTGTTTTAAGTACAAGCTCACAAACTTATACAGAGCACATTTTCAGAAATTAACCAAAGATATCTGTGTATGAGTGAAATTAGAGGCAGCTTTACTGTATGTGGTAGATGAGAAAGAAGAGAACTAAATGTGTGGAGTAATCTCACTTTCATCTCTTCACAGGAGCTCATGTGAGGCTATAGGAATCATCATGGAGTAAAATATGAGCACTTTTATTAAAGTAATCTGTCATGTTAGGGAGCCTTCATGCCTGGTATGAGACTGCAATGTTACTATAATGATGGTTGAACCTTTTGTATTAAAGGCCCCTACTGTGTACGCCATGGGAATATATAAGAGGCATTTGTAAGGTAATCACACAGGAGGTGAAGGAGTTGAAACTAATGTGAAAGTATGTATAACCATAAAAAAGCTTTCATGTTTTACAACTAAATAATCTAAGTTGGTGCAGTGATTTGTTGGTTATCTGATTCAAGATAAGCCACATACCTGAGTTAGTTAGCATTCAGAGCTGACTCTTGAATATCTGCCTGTTACGATTTAAAATACCTTTTAAGATATGTAAAAGATTACAACTAGTTTCATGAAGCCTGTAAATGAAAGGGTTGGTATAAGTGGTAAATTGAACCCTTTTGTTCCCTCATTTTTATTATGAATGTTGCAGTCAAGGCTTTTATTGAGAGTTATATTTATTATAATTTATAGGAAAGTTTCCATATCTTAAGCTGTAGGAGTCTTTATTGCGGTTACATAAGTTGTCCAAAGGGTGGCAGTGCTGCTCTCTTTCCATACTCCATTTAACAGGAAGATTTAGAGTGACAAACTAACCTTTACATAAGGCTCTTCTAAATTGCCACCCTCTGCAAATTGCAGTTCTGCATCATAGCTTTAAAAGGCAAAGCGGTTAAGATTGTGTTTAAAGTGAATGTCAGGGAGCTGGGAGAGCAGCCACTGAAAATGATTGTTCTCAGGGCAAGGGTACCTCTTTATAGCTGCCTACCTGTGTGTGTGTGTGTGTGTGTGTGTGTGTGTGTGTGTGTGTCAGGTGATCTGATCTCACAGGATCAGTGCTCTCTTTCAGGTGTAAGTGGGGGAGACGGGGGTTGTCGGGATGTGCTCATTATATCGAGGTCATTTAACCCAAAGCTAACAGTCAGCTCAGACCTGGTTTTAACATGAGCTTTGACTTACCTCAACAGTGATTCCTCCTTGGTTTTGTCCTTTTGTGGAGCTCTCAGTGGTCACATTAAGTTTTATTGTATATTAATATCCCGGTGTCCAGTATAGACTTAAGCAATTTTTTTCTTTCTTTTTTTTTCAACAACTTTCTCAGCACCTCACATTTAATTTGCTATGACCCTCCGCAGACCTGAGCCTCTTCTATTATTGTCTAGTCTTTTGGGAAAGAAATTTGTAACAACAGAACTATCAGCCATAGAAAGTATGATTTTGAAACAGAAGTAGTTTTAGAAAAGGGGGAACTTTCACATGGAGAAATCATTGGAGTTTGTTGCTCATCCTCAAAATCTGATTTTCCCTCTGCTTTTGCACTGTGCCTTTTTCTGCTCTTGACATCTATATAAACTTAAATTTCATGAAATAAAATGAAAATATCGATGAATTCTTTTTTCTTCACATACAGTTTTGACCTTTTTCACTTTTGTTTGATTTCCAGCTATATTTTTGAAAACTTTTGTGTTATCACTTTAACAGTTTCACTTTGAATCAACAAAACTAAGTCTAAATAAAGTTGTTTCATCTAGAACAGTAGTTCCCAACCTGTGGGCTGTGACCCCATAGTAGGCCACAGACGCTTTGCAGGTGGGCCTCAAAATCATTTACAGA
This sequence comes from Thalassoma bifasciatum, assembly GCA_008086565.1. Lineage (NCBI taxonomy): Eukaryota > Metazoa > Chordata > Actinopteri > Labriformes > Labridae > Thalassoma > Thalassoma bifasciatum. The sequence continues at coordinate 7,813 of RPOG01005880.1, forward strand.
AAAGCAAAACCTTTGTTTCTAAATACAAAGAATATTTTTTCAGATGTTAAAATTTAGTTACTGTTAAAATGACATTAAACGTGGTGAAATATTCTTTTCATTATTTTGTTCTGATTGTCCTTCAAGTGTTGGACGTGAAAAACCTCAAAAACTGTGCTTAAAAAAGTGCTGTGCCATAAAGAATTTTGAGACTTGAAAGTAGGCCCTGAGTTGGAAAAGGTTGGGAACCACTGATCTTGAATAAACACTCATCAAAGGAGGAATATAATCAAGGTATGTACCTTGTCTACTTTAGTTTCATGTGCATCTATAGAATCCATTAGCAGGGATGCTTTTTAGCAGAATGAAATATAGGAGGGAGCAAAGCAAAAATGTAAAGTCCCTATAGGAGGTCGTATGTTTAGAGGCCAGTGTATACACAAGCATTCCAGCTAAAAAAAAAAAAACCTCAAGTATGAGATTCCTGCCTCACTGTGGGAACCCTGCGACTGTGAGATTGACTTTTCAGATCCACTGACAGCACTGACTGTTTTTTTAAGCACATTTTCTGCTTCACAGCTATTAACAACCGCAAAGCAAATGGAGCTCATTTGGATGTAAGATCCGTACAACCGGCTTCCAGGTCACTACTAATAGAGCAGCCTCATATTTTGTCTGTTTTGAGATCATCCCTGATGATATGCAACACTGGCTGCTGATGATGGCGATGAAGGCTCAGGGGATGTGAGATAGAAGCGGGGAATCTATTAACCTCGTGTGACCAGCTAGCCGACCGTGACAGATTGCCCTGTCTCTACTTTATCAAGCTCTTTGTGTGTGTGTGTGTGTGTGTGTGTGTGTGGATTAGGAACCAAAATCTACTCTAAAAGCGTCAGAGTGAGTGTGACGGCTCACTCGGTTGCACCTCAGTTTTTATTATTGAACTGGTTTCCCGCCCGACTGTTAACTCACTGGTTCAGTGCTTGGGCTTCTCTGTTTTTGCTTGAGTGACTTTTTTATGTACGTGTTTGTGCGTGAGTTCACACTCTATGCACACGTGTGTGTCCCTCAGCAGCGTGCTCCAGTGACCTGTGGGCTAATCCGCCCTGCGCTGCAGAAGCTTTGTATTAATAACTGACTTGATAATTATATTAATTTGAATCTGCTGGGCTTTCTTTTGTTGTGCTATCTCTGACATGCAGCTTTGTGAATGTGCGTGCAATCCACACACCCCCCAAAGTGCCTCCGTCTCTCATCTCTCGTCTGCACACACAAAGTGCATCCAAATCCTCACACTTTCTAAGAAAAGTCACATATTTTGTCACAGCACTCTTCCTTTTTCCCTCCACCCTCTAAAACATAAACAGTTTTCTGCTGTCTCCATGTCTCTTGTCTTTTCACCCACGCTCTGTCTATTTTTATTCCTCTCTTTCTTATTCTGTTTTGTCCTTTTTTTGTGTTTTCACTCTGGCTATCTTTCTGTCACACACTTATGTTTCTACTCCTCTCGACCTTTTCCTGACTGTGAGTTTTCTAGCAAAACACTGAAGCTTGTTTTTAATACCTCAAGGTCTTTCGTATTCAGAAACCAAAACTCGCCCAATGATGTGATGTTTTTCATATGACTGGGTAGTTTTTCTGAATTGGTAACAAGCTTTAACGAGGAGGCACTCCAGCAATAAAAACTCTGTGATTCATGAAGGAGATATGTTTTTTTTCTTTTGTCAGATGGTTGGTATACCAATTTTGGAAGTAATTAAAAAGATGGGCACTAAAATATCATCAGTTTCTGTATGATAAAAACAAACTGTTACTGTTATATTATGATAAAGTTAGGCTTGAATTAGGCTGGCTTTTTAAACCTCCATCTGAAGAGGAAGGGCGTGAGCTTGGCCTCGTGCTTAAGCAGGTGGCCCTCTTTCACCATCCTTTCCTTTCAGTTTCCGTCTCTTTCCGCTGGTTTACCCTTTCAAAATTAAGGTTTAAAAGCCCCGTCATATGACAAATTAAAAGTAAGAGAAAAATGGGTGTCTGTTTGATAGCATGCAGAAGAACAATCCAGAAATTCATTTTTTTTACAAGTAGACAAAGTTTGCTCAGGCAAGGAGTGAGGAATCTGGTAGAGGAATAGGAAAGCTGCTCTATCACTACTTGTGCTTCACTTTAAGATTTTAAGCTAAAACCTGTTCTCCAAAAACCTGCGATATTCTGCAAAAATCAATTCTGTAACTGCACCTTTTCATCTCTCACAAGCACTTCATTTGTGTTGTTTAGTTCAAGCTTGCTGCTAGAAACATGAAGCCTGTTTGGATGTGCTAAACACTGCAGTTCATTGAGTGTCCACTGTTGACGTCAGAAAGATCATAACAGATAGCACAACATAGTCATTGCTGCTGCCTGCCTGAATTTTATGTCTTGTGTGTGCTTTCCATGAGGCCTCTATGATTGTTCTTGTCTGCTGTTATCTCAGTGTTGCCTCTGTTTCATGTTGTGCTCTGGTTGTGCATGTTTCAGCTGGGTTACGTGTTGTATGTCTCTTTTCCTTGTGCTTAGGCCTGCTGTAAACATTATTGCAATGTTTTCTTTTTTTTTACTGTATTTTAAATCTTAATGAGTGTAGTTTAGGTTGCCTGCTGTCAATTGGGGGGGACCACAGTTGGAAAATGACCATAAAGGCTTAAGCAGCCTCTGTTACTATGCAGTAAATTAAATGGAACTGGCAATGAAATAAGAAAAAACCCCAACTAAAGTAAACTAACCTAAGCGTAAACCACAAACACAACAAGCCAAAAGGAGGTGACTTTTACAGCAAAATAAAAATGCTTACAGCCCCATCCATAAAACAGTCTGAATGGCTCATCTGTCAATCAGCATACTTTACTTACGTGGTGAATTTTTCAATAGCTATTTGTAAAGTTATCAAACTTACCAATTTTGCTCATATAAGGGCATGACTAGCTTGCCTGTCTGCACAGAAGCTTAAAGTACGTCTCTTTACTTCAACATAACTCAAACAACGCAAAAGTTCAGCATTTTCAACATGGCCCTGTTAATGTAACAGAAACAAATAGGTCACATTACAGACAGTGTGTCAATATATGATACAGTGTATTATTTGGATACTGAAATCTCATGTTTTTAATTAGCTGCAGCCATTGTTTTCACTGTTTGGACTTCCAGTTGAATGTTGTGTTGCCAACTGTTTCCCCCTCAGTGTGTGCTTTTTACTGTCTCTAAACTCAATGACTTAAGGATGGTAACCTGAACAAAATATAGATATAAAAGATATTATTTGTTTGGAAGAACCTGAAACACAGTGAAAACTCTCTGTCAGTAAAAGCATTTGTAATGCCTCTTTTTTTAAAAGTGCCTTTCAGCTTAAGGACAGCAAACAGGCTGTGTACCATTTGGACGGGGTGTGACAGTTGGAAGAAGTATTGCTGCGCATTAGTCATAGATTGGTACTCTGGACTCATGCAGCATAGAGGAAATCTGGCAAAACTTCAACCTTCTCCTTCAATCCTGTCTGATAAAGCACAAACTGAAAGAAGCAGAATAAGGTTTATGAAAGCATTGAAGCTCAAGTCACACCCCTGGTGTCATTTCCTCATTCTGGAGGTGAAAAGGCAAAGTAAACGTTAACCTTGTGTTTCACTGCACACCCTGACATCCTTTTCAGTTTAACATCATTTCCCTTCATCCGCTGGTTTTCTCCCCTGCACTGTATCTATTGTTAGGCAACAAGTCCAGCATCCCTCATCCGCTTACCCTCTCCCTTTCCCTGGGCACTATCACCCCACAGCAGCATTCTTGGCTTCCCTCTCTCCTTTCTCATTCCTCTCCTTGTCCATCATTCATCCATCCATCAACCCTGCCGTGTTCCCACCTTTTGTTATTCTCCCCCTATCTCACTGCTGCAGAGATTCTAGTCACTCTAAACCCCTCTTTCTCCTTTCTCACTGCTGCCCTGTTTCCCTTTAAAAGAGGGATATGGGTAACAATGGTGGCAGTGTGGGCCAAGTCTGTGACAGCATGTCCTGTGTGTTGACAGCAAGGTTTAGATATCAGGCTGTATTTAAAATGGCTTGGCAGGCACTTGGTGTTGTCCCTGAAAGATATGAGGCAGTTTATTACAAATGATTAATCTGCCACCTGTCAGCTGTGGGAAGCACTCAACTTGTATTGTAATTCAATTTAGGATCAGATTTCATATAATTGATAGGTGATGAGTGGAGGTCCTGATGTCACACACAGGCTTAGTGCTTTTTTTCTGTCACTGACTTAAGTCCTGTGTTGAGGATTTAATTCTTCTGTGTCCTGAGGAGAGATGAAACACCCATCTGGAGTTTACTTCACACATTTTATAGGTCAAATATAAAAGAATCACTGAAACTTAACAGTTATATGAATTTAAAACAGTTCTCTAATTGTTGAGGTTTAATGTTTGGCCTTCCCAAAAATAATTCCACCTCAAGGTTGGTTTTTACCTGGTTGTCATAGAAATGTCATTGGACTGGATATTGAAAGTTCTGTTTTATTTCTGTCAGGACTTTTTCTCCATGTTGACCCAAAAACTGGTGTGTAAATTTATTCCTAAAATCCTATTACAGTGGGATAATTTACAATGTTGGCACAAATGTAATAAAGTTGCAGCTTCTTAGAGAGTTGACACTGTTGGTTTCCAGTATTTCTCCTTTATCGATGACGTCCTTCAATACACCTCTAAAGTCACTGCTCCTGATTTTATTGGAAAACTTTTGTTTAAAGCACAGTATTCCTAAATAGAGGTAAAAAAAACGAAATATTTTACGATTAGCCAAACAACTAGAACATTAATGGTTGCAAATTTTGTGCTATATCATATTTTATAAACATGGACGTGTCCTCATATCTTCTTATGCATGCTACTTAAGGTTGTATCCACAAATTATGAGGAGGCAGTGACCTTTTAGACCTGTGGTTTTTCACGAACGTTTGTAAGTCAAAGAGCCATTTTCAGTGGTTTATGATCATAGACTGTATTGGACATAGTCTTTGTGGTATCACTTGTCTGTTTCTGGAACAGAGTTTTTAAGCAGTTTGCTAGCTGGGGTCATGTTGGAAATGGGGCGAGCCTCCACACTAACAACTGGGGCTCCCACCTGTCAGTTAGCTGAGGTGAACTCACATTCTCAATATCTTTCAAACTGCCGCGTTAGAAAAAAATTCCAACCCCACACAGTGTTTGCAATAAGAGAAATTGGCCATTCAGATGGGAGATGTTCTTTTGGTCCTGGCTGTTTATTTCTGCTTTGAAAATTTTGACTTCTGGTATTTCCAGAGCCAGCCTCAAGTGGACACTCTACAAACTGTAGATTTTAGCACTTCTGCATCTCCACAAATTTGAAGGCTGTAGCTACTGCTTGGTCACAATGTGTACATGAAATATACTGTAGGTTGTTCCAAAATATCTTTGACACATGTCCCATGATGCATTAGCTTTCCAGTTTGCATTAATTCATGCCTCTATACACAGTAGATGGTGGTAGTGAACTTTAAAGCCTGTTCTGCATTGACTGCACCAAAAGGGTTGACACTTGCACATCATACAACTGCATCATTGTGTCTGCAATACTTCAGTATTTCTGCTTTCTTATTTTTTTCAATGATTTTTAGTGTATTATGTTATATAGAAGAAGATGCAAGTTGCAGTTCATCATACAGCAACTTCTTGTTTGAGAACAGGAAATGTGCAGCCAATAATCAGTGACTCCAGAAATAAGTAATTATGGAAAACACGATCCCATCCATGGACGAATCACAGGGCTGTGGTCTGCACTGTTTGGATTTATAGTTACATTTGGAAGGAAGTGCAAGCCAACTGTGCATAGCTACATGGGCTACACAGACCTACAGCATAGGCTATGGTTGCATCAGACGCAGGAGTATAAACTAGGCTGGATGTTGGCTGTCATTCGACCTTAAAATCAACATCAATAAGAGTTATTATTTTCATAAAGTAAGTGGTAGAAAGGCCTGAGTCTGAACAGCTGAGAATTACCCTCTGGGCAATTTTGCCAAGCTACGTTTATTCATACAGTGGTTTAATATCCCAAGCAAATCACGATGGGTTCAGTTTGAAAAACGTGGCATAAAAGTTATTTTAACTGGAATTAAGCTTGTACTATGCTTTGGGCAGGCAGCGACTGTCTCACAACATTATGGATTTGACTTTAAAGTCCAAAAAGGAAAAGCAGTAACTTCACGTGGGTGAAACTGATGTGTTGATTTGTTTCTGCACAACAACTGAGTCTGAAAATTACAAGAGTATATCAACAAGTATGCCAGATTACAACATCTCCATAGATCGTATCGAGATCTCTGCCTTTTTTCCAGAGGTAAGCCCAGTGCTCGCGTTTGTGTTTAGCTTCAGTTCTGTTTGACCCTGAAGATCAGGAAATAAATGCAGACAATATTATGAAACCAAACCATTCAGAATCTAGTTAAAGGCATCACAGGAAACTGATGTAGTTTTACAGCAAAGTGATGGAAATTGGAAGGTGATGCAAGTAACGACTGAACAGAGAGGCTGAAACTGGAAATGGTGCGATGCAGAGCAGCTGTAAAACAAGATGAGGGTGACCGGGGAAATGTGATAAACATTTGAAATGGAACGGCAGAGCGTGGAAGTGCTGAGACATGGAGTGAGCATGTGCAGAGAGGAAGGAGAGGGAAAGGCCTAGGGTGAATTGGTGTGTGTGTGTCTGTGTGTGTGTGTGTGTGTGTGTGTGTGTGTGTGTGTGTGTGCGCGTGCCTTGTTAGTTATTGATCCCATTTAATAATCCTTAACCACAGTCTACTCCCATGAGAGCACTTAACTCTCCTCTTTTTCCCTCCCTCTCTCCGACTCTTACAACCCCTCATGCCTCCCTTTTACTTTCCGTTTGTCTTCTTTTCCTCGGCTGCGTCTTTATGTGTCTGTATCTCTTCCGCTCCCCCTTGTGCACTCTGGCCACTCTTTTAACTACCAGGTCAAGGTGAAGTGAGGCTAAAGACCAACACAAATCCCAGCAGTAATGAGCACAGTTCTGTGTCAGTGCATTTGTTGCTATGGAGTCTACTCAGTCGCCTCTAAGAGGCCTGAGCTCATTCAAAGCACACCAGGGCAGACCCAGACTCTGTTAAGTTAACTCGGGTCTTTGGTGAATTCAGATCCACGTGTTCAGGTTGTTACTGTTCAGACTTTCAGAGTGCACCCAGAGGACTTAGGCTTTGTTTGCAGAGAGAGTTCATCTTTGTTTTCCTTCAGACTTGCCGGGTGTAAAACTGGGCCATTGAACTGAAACAATTTCATGTCTTTCAGCCAAGGTTTTGCCTTTATAGTATCATATCAGATCGTATGAATTAGACATGTGGTCAGGCTGAAGTGGCACTCATACAGAGCAGATGCTCTCACACCTTAAATAAGTCCTTATTTGACTCTCTTAATGACCAGGCAACCATTTAGTCTCTTCTATCTCTTTTCAAACTTCAAAAAAAACAACAAAAAAAACAAAGTAAAGATGACCTCCCTTGATTTTAACTGCAACAGTGCAGTTACTGTTTGTAAAGAAGTTCCGGTCCGTACTTGCTGTTAATATAATATTTCTCCAAGATACAGAGAACCTCCAGTGTTTAACACAAAAAGCACTAGGTGTACTGTACTGTACTCTCTATTCTTCTTGACAAAGAAGTCACATGTGGGTTGAAATATCATTGGCTGAAATGTAATGCTTTCGCACAATAGTTTCTGACCATGAGGACAACTTTTCACAGATAGCAGTTAAAAAATCTCTGCACTGTGTCATTATATTGTGTTTTCGATTTGACGTTTCCCCATATAAACAAACCTAAAAGTAAAGTTAGGAAGCTTTCACTTCCAGGTGTTAATGCTGAGGTGATAATTTATCTCTCAAACTAGATTGACTGTCATAAAGCTTTGATTTTACATCTTTTTTATTTTCATGTCTCATATTGTCCTTAATCCCATAGCACTCACCTACAGAGATGAACATAGCTACTGCTCAGATCACAGCTTCATCTAATAGCTGTTGGGAATCACAGAGAATAATTTAGTGGACTGTAAAACTTAAATATTGATCTAAAATTTGTCTAAAGGAATTGGTTGATAATTCATTGAATCATCCAAATCTGTTCCAGGTGGTACATGTTCCTGGATCAAGAATCCTACATTTCAGTCTTTGATTATCTTTTTAATGTTACCTGGTGCCTCTTGTGTATCATTGTGCCTTTGATTTTAATACCTCAGAGACATGGTTGAGGGATCAGATTGTCCTATTGCAGGATATAAAAAGGGTGGAGCTTTTTAGACTCATATTGACCATTGTCAATGATTAATCATCCTCAGCCCTTGTTGCTCATTATTTCAAGATCAAATCAGTTATATGAAATACTCCTGAACCAAATGAAACCTCTGTGCACATCACAAAGATTCTCAAAGAGGTTAAGGCCTGGACCCTGTGTTGACTAATTCATCTGTGGAAAAGATGTCCCATACTCTCTGAAGCACCCTTTACTATTTGAGCCAGATACATCCTGACATTGTCATTTTGCAATATGCCTGTGCCATTAAGGAAGAAAAAATCCATTGATGGAATAACCTGGTTAGTATATTCAGGTAGTCAACTGATCTCATTCTTGGGCAACATAATGTTGCCTAACTTAGACCTGAGCAACTGCAGCAACCCCAGATTATAGCACTGCCCCCACAGGCTTGTACAGTAGGCACTGTAAGAAGAGGTTTGTACTTTTTTGCGCAGTTAAATCCAGGTGGCTTCTCTTTTATTGACTAGGCAGTATTTTTAAAAGTGGAACTATTTCAAAACCATTGTTAAAGTCCTCACAGGGCTTTTAAATAAAGTGCAGGAGGAACTCCGTAATGATGTCAGAGAGGTGTTTGTTACAGTATTGGTACATGGCTGTAGGCGATGTAGATATAGAAACATATATTTTTCTGTACACCATCCCAACCTTGTTTGCAGTCACAAAGAAACAAGCCCACAGAAGCAAAGTGCAGGAAAATTAAAAGCTGTCATGTAACGTTGATGTAGAGACTCATTAGAGCACCTCACCTTTGCATTAGAACTTGCAGTATTGACTTACAGGATCATCAAGTCCATATTGCAGAGGCACAAATGGTCACATAATGATCCAATGAACATAACAGTGATGTCTGCCATAAGCTTGAGCCATCTCTGTAACTAGCTGTGATCCCACTCTTGCATTTATTGGACATTCTGGAGCCTTTTTCTTCAGGATCATTAAACAAGATGATCCTGAATCGTTATGTTGGTCCTGATGAGAAGTGACCTCGCCCCGTGAGAGCTGAGATGACCAGTATCACAGCAGCCCTGTTTATGATGAGGATTTTCACACCAGTGTTGTTATACACACAAACACAGGCACACACTTCTTTCAGCATGTCTTTTTTCATCCCATTGGAAAAACCCTGCATAATTAATCCATAATGTTTTATACCAGGAGCACAAACACATGAAATGATGGATTAAAAGATGAATACGCATGAATACACAAATGAGGGCATGAATGAAAAGTGATAAACAAATGAGCTGTAGGATGGAGCGAGGCCGGGAGGAGCGAGAACAATCGGGCAAACGATCTCTGCGGGCTCCTTTTAGTCGTCGAGCTTTGTTTCCTCCTCTTCTCTCAACGAGCTCCTTTAATCTGTCACTCCGCTCCCTCGTGCTTTTGTTCTGCTCTTTATTTGGGTGGCAGAGCTCATTTCAGCCGGATGATCTGATCAATAATTACTATCCATGCCACACACACACACACACACACACACACACACACACACACACACACACACACACACACACACATAGAGTCATACATAGGCTGCACCCCTTTAGTAATGAACACACAGTTTTGAAAGAAAGCTCAAATTATAAAACACAGGGTTCGTATCTATTCTATTAACGCCCAATGCATGAACAACCTCCCTCATGCCTCATGCACTCACTCCCAACATACACACTCACACACCATTTGTCATGGCTGTCACCCAGTTTACATTGGCTTTGTTTTTGAGAGGCGGTTTGGAAATGTCAAGCTTTTTCCAGATTTATTTTGCTCCTGCAGCCCGTCAGAGAAATTAATAATCAGCCCATAAGTTTTGACCTGCATCATCACTCACCTCTCTTTTACATGCATGCACACACACTTTAATTGCTCGTAATGCTGCACACCTTTTTTTTTATTTCCATAATTTCACTTCATTTTTACGACGCACGCTCCGAGTCTCCACTTGGAGCGTGAGGCTCCAATCAGACCACTGGACAGTTTTTTTTTTTTTTTTTTTGGTGTTATGAATATGTCAGGGAGTCTGATTAAAGCAATGGTTCATAAACCTTCACAACAGTGCCCAGTGCCACACACACACATTCACACACAAACACAGTGACTAACTTACACATTTACACACACATACACACACACACACGCACACACACACACACACACAAACACACACACACACACACGCACAGCAAATAAACAAAGTAGTTGGCATTTCCTAATTTCGAGGGTGATGTTAACTTCTCTGCAGAACCTTTATTTAGTTGATTTGTGGTAATGCAAAAGCCTCTGTGTGCTTGTGTGTGTGTGGGAGTGTGTGTGTGTGTGTTTGTGTGTGTGTGGGTGCGCCTGCCTCTTGGGCTCCACGTGAAATAATAGTGTGCTGAGATCTTTGGATGGAGTGAACAATACTTAACAGAGCCATGATAATAAGTATTAAAATCACTGGACCTGAAAGAAAACGTGATGAGACTTTTAATTATTAGAGAGAAAGAAAGAGAGAGGTAGAGAAAGAGGAGGGAGAGAGAGAGAGAGAGAGTGGACACTGTTAGAGGTAGAAAAATGAGAGAGGGGGTGATTGAGACAGAGACCTAAGAAAGCCCTTGAGTGGGTTTTAAAAACATCATGATGGAGGTGATGAAGAAGAGGAATAGATATATTGGATGAGTGTGTGAGTGTGTGTGATTGTGTGTGTCCATGTGTGCGCGTATTGAAACACAAGAGAGATGAATCACGAGAAAGAGAGGAATACTTGTACTCTAATTCTCCTCTCTCGCTGTGTTGTATTGGAAAGAGGTGGGGGGCAGGTCGCAATCACGCACACCCTGCTGTGGGTTTGGTACTCTCTGATCTTACTTTCTCCAGCATCACACACACACACACACACACACACACACACACACACACACACACACACACACTATGGCTAGAGTGAAACCCTAATGTCACGATCTCATCATTAGGCACCCCGGCAGAGTAATCATCACATCTCCTTCAGTCTTGTTCATTTTCATCGGACAAATTTTCCCCCCTCTGGATGCATGGGATTGAAATAATACACGACCTTTTGACCACGTAATCATGAAGTGCTGACATGAATATAATCAGATTTAGAGTTTACCTGTTGATGGTACCAGAGATGGCAGCTTTCCTAATGTTGGTAGTGCTGCATCACAAGTTCCTCTTGCCAACTTAGTCTACAAGTCAGTGGTTAACTTGCTCTTGTGCTTTTTAGTTTTGAATTTAGAGGTGGATACTAAAACACTTACTCACAGTTATAACTCAACAAGGATAAAAATCTTTGCATGATGCAGGTTTGGATTTGCAAGCATTTGCTCTGTCAATGTTGTGTGCTGATATCTTTTGCTGATGATGTCATCTTGGATCTAGTTTGTGTAGCTGCTGTAGTGATGTGTTATCTCTTTTTTTTCAGATAAAACACCTGAAATGTGTAGGATTAGTGTTTGTCATATGTTTTGTAAAAATTCTTTCTTTAGTTTGCTAATTCGGTGCATACAGCGACACAGTTACATTTAACAACTAGGCGATAAACCACTTTTTAACAGGACAGGTCATAATTTTCAAAAACTCAAATAATCCTTTAATTATGAAAAATACCTGCCAGTTGCCAGTTGGCAGTAAAACAGGTTTGGCACTGGGAAATTCAGAACTGCAGCCAAATTTTTTTCTGGGAGAAACTTTTTCAGAAATGTGAACATAAAAAAGACCTTAAGTGAAAACTTTTCTTGATGAAACTAGAATGTATAAAACAATCAAACGAACATACAACGGCTTTTAAATACATCTTCATCTTCTGATGTCTGCATGGGGGTGCGGGGAACTATTTGAAAAATCTGCAAAGAGATAAATAAATAAATCTAAAGATGTCACTGACAAAACAAACAAAAAAAATCTTTCTTCAATTTGCAGCCCTAACTGAATTTTAATTTCCTTTCACGATTTTACAGCATTCTGCTTCAGAGAGATTATAGTTTCCTGAGAGATATCAACATCTGGAATCCCTTCGTCACCATCGGGGTTTATTCTTCCACCCTTTCTGCTGCCATGAGCAACCTCATTGGAGGCTCACGCATCCTGTACGCCTTGGCCAAAGACGACCTGTTTGGTAAGTGAGGCAAGAAAATCCTGCTGAGAAAAGTGTCCTCTTATGAGGTTCTTAAGATGTGCTCTACTTTTTAAATTTTTCTGAATCAAAGTGTATTTGGACAATGAGCATGACATCTTATGGAGAAGATTTCAGCCAGAGATTAAGGCTGTCACTAACTCTTTCAACTTTGGTCATACATTAAGCACAAATGCTAGCTTTTTATCTGCTACCATCCAGACCTGCAACAATGCTTCTTCTCCTGCTCAGTCTGAGCCTAAAACACAGGAACAGACACGTTTGAACACTTCTGTCTTTAATCCTTATTTTAAAACAGTTTTATTTCAAGAGTATTAAATTCCATGGTATTTCTCTCCCCCTGCCTCTGTGTGTGAATCTGCCGCCTGCAGCTTTGTCATCACTAATGTGGGTGAGCAGATTGCCTATCCCATCCTTTGCTCCTTTGTTAAGACCACTGCAAATTGATTTGTCCTGCTCCTGCCTGTGAGTGCATGTGTGTGTGTGTGCATGTATGTGTGTGTCAGGGGAGTTAAATGACTGTATTAGTAGAAGTTCCTCTGTGCAGCGATCAGATGGAGCAGAGGCAGCTGATTCTTGTTCAGCTATGTGTTACACACAAAGAGTTAACTTAGATTAATGTGTTTAATTAACAGTATGACTGGGGAACCATAAATGTCTAATGTCCGTGCAGAGAGATGAAGGGGTTTGTATGACCGCGCTGTACATGCATGAATGTGTGTGTGTGCGTGTGTGTGTGGTGTTGTTGTCATTCATGCCCTCTGTTCACAGTGTAACCTTTCCACTGGTTTGTGCAAACAAAGTGATGGATGCAACGACTTTCAACACACACTCACACACACATCCAACCCTTCTACTACTTTCTTCCCTTTAACTCACCAATCTCTGACTCCTTCACCTCTATCCTGCATTCTCCATCCTCTCTATCGCTCCGTCTCTCCCTCTCAGTCTCATTGATTCAACTTTAAATTCACACTGATTAAATTTCAATCCTTTATCAGCTGTGAAATTTAGCCTTAAACTCAGATCCCCCTCCCCAACTTTATTCTCCCCCTTTTTTCTCCTGTTCACTCTTAACTCGTTTTATGTCCCAGTGGTTTGGTACGTCTTTCACTCTAGATGTATAAGCTCAACATTACAGAGCCGCCACTGCATTCAGCTCAAATGTCACAATCAAATGTCATCTGGAAAGAAAATAAGAGGCTGTCTGCAGACTTGTCAACAGTAAACCAGACAGGCATGTGTATATACACTCACGTATATAAACATTTCTAAGATAAGGCTTAGTGTCAGCTGTGTTCATCTTTCCTGCCCACACGCCTTCCCTGCTTTCACCGAATCGACGTGTTCTTAATTACACAAAGCCGGTTTAAATGTCACTGGCATAAGAAAATGAAACCCACCCCTCAGTTTGATCAGGTCTTTAAATGGCAACATTAGCACACTCTGGGCTTTGATGAGCCAAAGGAAACAGCATGAAGAGTTGTACAAAAAGGAACACAAGCCACAAGTTTTCATACTTTTTATGTGGTGTCACCTAAATGAGCCGTTTAGTTTTACTTCCAACATCTAAGCAGTTACAGGCAGAGATATGGCCTCCATTTCAACCACTTTTTGCTGTAATTGGTGTCTTCTCAGGTTGAGTTATAACATTTTGTGGCTGTGTTAACACACATTCAAGACTGAAACTCTCATATGCAAGTAATGCAATGAAGGGTCATGGTGGGGCTTTTTGTTTTAGGTACTTGTGATGGAATTTGATATCGGCATGGCAGTTTGAAAGGTTGAAGGAAATACCACAAAAACAAGTTATACACAAGTTGTTGGGATTTTGTCAGAGGGGAAAGGGGGTTTGAAGTATCCACCTATAAGATGATTTCTTTAGAAGATAGACTGATATATCAGCCCAAAGTTTTATTAGGCCAGATTTTGTATTGGCATTGGCTGATGAGCGGGTGGATTTTCAGGTAAGAGGAGCAGTGGTGGCAATGTTTCTAGGCTATTCCATGGTGCTTTAAAAGTCATCCAGCTAATCAGATGTTTCTGGGTTAGAGTTCCAACATCCAACATTATAAACCCAAAATGTGTGAGAATTTTGGCTTATTTAATGTTATTAAATGTTGATTTTTAAGCTTATTTATGAGCTTATCAAGTCTATAACAATGAGTGAAATCTTACTTTTTAATAACTCTAACCGCATGCAAATATAAATGTTGTTGAACTTCCTGCAAACTGCTGAGAAAAACAGTTTAACTTCATTTAAACAGATGAGGATCAACAGTTGAATGACAACTCACTTTTTTTTTAACTGTAATCCTCCGCTTGTTAACTCAACTTAGTCAAACTGTTGCCTAGTGAAATGAATAAATCTTCACAGCAGTGGGTTGGAGACAGTTGGCACATCTGCGGGAGTAGGCACTAATTGTCAAACTCCTGCAGGATGGAGCTGTGGTGGGATTTTAACAAGTCTTTAGGTTGTGCAGATCACTGCTGTTCAGTAGGTTTTCAGTGTTCTCTGTCTTATTTTGTTTCACTTTCTATTTTATGCAAATTTCTAAAAATACGGACACAATTCATTGCATTTTGTCAAGATAAAATTTCCTTCAAATTTAAAGGATTTAAATGGTTTCACCAAGAATCTCCTCTCATCCCTGCAGGGAAGGTGCTCTCTCCAGCTAAGAAGACTTCCCACAGTGGTAACCCCTGGGTGTCCGTGCTCATCTCCTGGTTCCTTGTGCAGGTAATTAGAGATAAAGTAATGCACGATGATGGAAATAAGACTTGACAACAGTAGTTGGCATTATTCATGAGTGGATAATCCAAGTGAATATGCCAACCAAAGATTGTAGGGGTGCTTTTGACTAGTGGAAGTGAAAAGTGTAAAATAAATGCACAGACAGGTTGAATGATGGAAGATGGGTACCTGACAGGTGAACTATCGAGTTATGGCACTATTTAACTGCACATTGTCCTTAATACTTGTATTTCATATTTAATTTTTGTGATTCATTTTATTCATTCCATGGGATTCAGCTTCCTGAAAACATGTCATGGACCCTTTGACATCTCCTCTCTATCTCTATGATAAACAGCAATAAGTACTGGCTTCAATTGAATACAATTGCCCAGAATTGCTGTGAAAAGGCAAGAAGTGAAATTTGCAGGATCGGGAATAGGCAATCTGATGATCACACTGCCCTCATATGTTTCGGATGAGTTTAGCAGAAGGACTCATGAAATTATTGGTATAGAAATATGTATTGCTCACGACTGTGTCAACAACAACCAGAGTTGGGTTAAAGCAGAAGTATTAACCAGACTAAGAGGTTAACTAGGACAAATCCTGAAAGGGGATCAGTGAAGCTCATTTCAAAGGTGAACTGGATGCATGGCTGGCTTGGTGTGAAGACTTAATAAGCGGTAATGTTTGTTTTCTGGATTGTTATGAATCTTGTTATTTAAAACTGCCTCAGGTAGAAAAGCCAGGAAGGTCCTCTGTCAACTCCTGAAAGGACATGATCATTCAGATGTGCAAGGAAAATTGAGTTTAGGCAGTTTAATGTCTTTTGTCTGCGATTGAAACACTCAAATTTAGCTTTGTCATTTGGCATTGGTACAATGACGTCCCCATGTCTATAATAATCCTCATGCACCTCTCAGATGCTCACATTGGTTCTACTGAAAGTTGTGTTTTTCCATGAATTCAACTCTGCACAAAAGAGCTCATCTAAACTTTCAGGACAACGAATGGCAAACATAAAGGAGCCTTTTCCTGCAAGTACTTGTTACGAGGACTTGGTTTAACAAACATTTTGCAATGTCGGTCCATGAAAAGCTTGAGAACTAAATGCTGCAATTTTGAACTGAATTCCTTGAGCAAAAGAAGGTCAGTGAGACAGCGTTTCTATTTCTTCTCCTGATTTAATTAAAAAAACAGACAACTGGGTTTGTGATGAAGCAGGATGGGATGAAGAGATGATCACTGTCCCAGATTAGTATTATGCTGAAATAGTCTGATTTTTAGAGACACTTTTACCTGAAATATTACCGGAACACACTTTTACTGGAACATACAATGTTAACCCTTTGCTCATGTGTAAGGTGAGGATTTGAAATACAGTTATTAGTGGATAGTTGACACCTTTATTCAGCTGAAATCGTGAAATTGCTAACAGGCCATTTTTAACCAATCAAACTTACATGAGGATTGAACAAGAAAGGAGATGCATCAGCTAAAGAAAGCTTGTTCTGTAGTGTCTTATAAGTGGTGAGGTAAGTCAATATGGAGCAGAAAATTTCTGTATTGGCAGAAAAAGACAAGGTAAGGGTAGAGACAAAGAAAAGGAGCAGATGAAACTAAGGAGCAAATAGGCTCAACCATCCACATAATTAGAGGTGAGTCTCAAGGCTGGATGACTGGGTGACTTGACATTATATGCTCTCTCACTCTCTGTCCCTCTACTGTCCTCTTCTCTGCGTTTCCTCCTCTCTCCAGGAGTGAGGAGGAGCAATTAGATGGAAATCGTTAGCCGCGCTGCCACCACCGGCAACGATCATTGACTCTCTGGTCGTCTTTCTCCCCGCCTCTTCTTCCGCCATTTGAATGATTCACTGATGACAAAAGTGTGACTGTAATCTCGGCTGAAACACCTGAGCACAGCAGGGGTGAATACAAAGAAGTGTGAGTTAGAGTACGGCATCAGCCAGGGCTGATTTCTTGAGCATGAAGTTAAAGTAAAACATTACTAGCCCACAAAGTAGAGCAGCATGTGGCAGGAGCCCATGTTCAGGGCTTTTTCCAGGTTTTTTTTTTCTACTGGTGCTTGGGATGACTTGTTTCTCACCAAAGACAACCATAAGTTTCTGAATTTTCACATATTTTGCAGCTATGCCCAAGTCAAAGAAGCAAAATATTTACTGTCTTTTTGTACATGCTGCCAGAAATTGTGTTATTTTGGGCTTCAGGACTCAGCCAAAGTTATACTTTTGGATCACTTGTTCTAAAATATGATATTTGTTCATCTGACCAGTAATCATCCAATTAACCCATCACAGAACATTTTTATACAAACATTTCCATATAAATATTGCTCAGTTAGCCGTGATTTGTCCAATTTTAACAGCAAACACTCCGCAGTGCAAGTATGGAACAAAATTTACTTGTAACCTTGAGACATTTCTGAAAAAGACGAGGCCTTGCTAACCTGGAGCATTACTCAGCAGCTACCACTCACTTTCTTTGTGCGGCCACAATTTCCTGCTAAATTTATGTCAATTTATGCACACTGCTTTCCAGTGAAACACTCTTTGAAATGTCCACACGAAACACTCCAAGAATGTGTTGTGAATGTGTTTGCTGGCTCAAACACACCCCACACTCACACACAGACACTCACACACACTGTGTGCGCTGACAGCAGTTGTCCACGGCTGGCCTGTGTCTGAGTTAATGGCTAATTAATGCTGTGGTAGAAGCGGCTCCCAGAGGAGCTCTGAGAGACACCCACAGACTTTGACTGCCAGAGGTCAGAGATTTTCCCCTTTTTATTCCTCTCTTTTCTCCCTTCTCTTCTTTGCATCTAATCTTTCTCCATCTCTCTTTTCACCTTTCTTGCTCTTCTCCATTCTCATTTCTCCCTCAGCTCATCACCTCCCCTCTCTTTCTGACCACCTGTCAATAATGTGTCATCATTTATCTCAATCCTCCACCATTACCTCCTCTCTCCTCTCTCCCCTCTCTCTTTCAGTTTACTTCTGGTTCATGGTCACAAAGGTGGTGATTACAGTTTCCACCTCATCCCCTCCACGAGAAACCTTTTAACTTTTCAAAATAAAGTCCAACTCTAGTTTCCCTGCCAATCATAAAACACACAATAATCAGGGAGAGGAAGGAGAGTCTGCTGTGTTTGTTTTTCTGTCCAGAAGTATAGTTCCATTGCAGTCGTGTACAATCGTTCTCAGCAGCCTTCTACTTTATGATGATGATGAATCAGTCTTTGTGTTCCTCCACTGAAGTGGGAAGGTGTTTTCCATGTGGAGTGGAAACTGGTAATTGGGATTTTTCCTGTTTTTGTGACTTGAAAGTGTTCAAACCTTTGGAGAATTCCATTAAAGCCCCTTTGTTTGCATTTCACAGGCTGAATAAATATGTGCACTTCTGTGATATATGGCTTGACTAATTTGTGTGTAGACATAGTGTATTGTGAATGCCAATACGAAATAAGTACAGGGTTTGTTTCTTTCAGTGGTAGACTTCAGGTCTTTTGGGGGACTAATTTCTTAAAGAATATGTTTTGTGAAATTCGTTGTAGCTTTTAGAGCAGGCATGTCCACAGTCAAGCCTCTATATCCCTCTTCATCAAGCATCCAGCTTTCATCTTACAATGTATAGATAATGGCATTGAAATGAATCATGTTCTTAATGATGTTTCTATCATACATTTATATATTCGGTGCACAAACACAAAAAAAGTACAGTGTGTTCAAAAAGTTTCTTTAAAAAAAAAAAAAAAATCACAAATGAACAAACAAATGTGTGTAAATTATTATGAAATGAGGAGCAGATATTACTTTTAACTGATTTAATAGGAGAACTAATTTTGAAAGAGGATGCTGAAATGCTCATCTTATACTATCAGTGTTTTCCCTGGTTGTCTACTCTTCTTTTTATCCACACTGTCCCTGTCTCCATTATTTTTTTTTGCGCCATGAACAAATTAACGGATGTGACAGTTGATCTCTTCCATAAGTAGTTCTGTACTTACACTGAATCCTCGTTTTTGATTTTGTTTCAATAAATGATGCAAATTGAGCCTTAGAAACCTGAAATACAGAAATGCAATGTGATTTAACATTTTGATGAGTACTGTATACATAAGAAAAATCTGATGAAAAAATTCCATCAATTCCCTTTGTTATTTATTTTTCAAACTTAAAAAAGACACTCTGTATACCTATTAATATCTCACCGAATTACATTTTTTCGTGATGTAAAAATGTGCTTCATGAACATCTGGAGTTCAAGAAAAACACATCAGAGGACACAAGAATAGATTTGAGTTGTGCAGAAAAAAATTGTTTGGAGTTCAATACAAGAAATATTAAGGGCTAAAATTATTTTTGTGGCTCAGATTCGTCCCAATAACATCTTGAAAAACAGTCGTGATAAATTCCAGATCCCAATCTTGCCATAGAAAATTCCTGACATATTTCCCCACACTGCCCCCCCCAATTGTGAGCCATCTAGAGACATATGTCCTTGGTCAGAAGCAGAGTTTGCCGATGTGTAAGTAACACTGTAGAAAACTTATCATTTGGTATCAAGAGACATCTAAGGGACAGGCACAAGGATGTTTGACCACATTTAATGACTCATATATGCAGAAAAAAGTATTTAGCAAAAGACACATGAAAATATCAACCACCTTTGAGAACCAGTTACCCTGTTAGAGCTGGTGGAGAACAAACTAGAGCTCAAAATGACAAACTGTGGTTTTTAAGCACAAGCTCCTTATGCTACTCTCTCTTTTTTGCCTATCATAATAATAATAACAGGCGTGACAATGATTAACTGCTCAGAGCAGTTGAAATACAAGGTTGGGATATTGTACTGTGGATTCAAGGTGTGTTTACAGATTTTCTCATAGAGACAATCCACGACTGATCTTAAATATGAAAAGGGTTATAAAATCATTTTTTAAAGCAGGATTTAATGCAGGAAGCTCTCACTGCTTTCATAATCAGCTTTTTGGTCTGTATTATCTTGAGTTCATGGCTCTATTCACACATTCAGATGTCAGAGGACCTGTCAGTGAGCAGCGCTAATAATGAGGTCATCATTTCCCTCCTCTGTTAGAGGTCACCCGCTACTCCTCAGTCAGAGAGCCGGGCTGAATCTCAAACACTCATGTGCTGTCAGTTTTATAAGGTGTTCAAC
>RPOG01005881.1:0-28214 GCA_008086565.1 Thalassoma bifasciatum
CGGAAAAAAGTGTCTGGGATCCAAATCTTTCCCACCATGTTGCTGTTGAGACGCAGAACCTTCATCGTGCTGTTGAATTTTAACCGTCTGTCGTACCAGGTCTGAGCAAAAAAGATGTCGATGGTGTATTCCTGAGGAAAGATAAGAAACCAGATTTGTTGTGTTTAACTTCTTCTTAAAGCTGAAGGAAACACATGATGGAAAAGTCTCTGTTTGTGAAGAGGAAACCCTCGCAAACATTATTGTTTGCAACCTTTGCTGTCAACAATGTGTGGCTTTTAACTGCGCAATGCAATGAGATCAAATTGAATGTGGGCTGCAAAAGCACTTCTCTGTTTCTTCTGTCGATGCCAAAGGAAACTAAAATGCTGTAACACATTTGCAAGCATGCTTTCCTTAGACAAGATGGTGTCTATTCAGGCCAACAAGTCCCTTTGTCCCTGCTTAAGAGTTCTGTTGAAAAAGACCGTCTTGGCGCCCTCAACCTGAAAATTAAATGTTCAACGGGGCAATTAATAATTCCCCTTGTTTGGCTCAAGTATTATCTAACCTCATAACCCGCTGCTTTGGCAGCTCTTTGTCCTGAGCCTGACAAAACCGTCTGTCTGCTATTCAGCTCCTCTGAGGGCTGCACTAAACGCACATATGAAGGATGAAAATGCAGGCGATAGATGCCTGGGCAGAGTTGAAGAGCTAAGAGCAGAGGTGAGATGCAGTCTAGTGTGAAACAGGAAGAATAAAGGCAGAGAGTGAGAGGAAGCTATCAGTCTTTCTTATTTATTTTGTTATTTGGGATGGTTGAGCCCTGCGGTTCAAAGTGGAGTACAGCAGGGGAGAGAAAAAAATCAGGGGATTTGTGTGCAAGGGGGCATAGAGGCATTAACTTCCTGACAAAGCTTAGCCCAACAATAAAGCCTAAATCCATGCCAAAGAGTCCCAAACGAGATTTGAAAAACAACATTTTCAGCAGGCAACATTCCCATCCTTTCAGCATCCTGTTTTTTATTTATTCATTAATTTATTTGTCACAAAACACGGAGTGACAGTTCAAATCCACCGATGGGAGAAAGATTGAACGCCTTAGGTTCCTCATCTGGGCCTCTTGCTGAGTGAGATAAACATCTACGTTTCTTTTTTTTTTTCCCCTAACCTATATACACTCTTGGATCTTTCACAGCATCCTTCATTTCATCTAAGAACTGCTCGCCTCACCAAAGCATTAATTTAAGATTCTTTTTCTTCTTCAGAGACACTCTGTTCCACCTCTCCCTCTCTCCTGACTTTCAGAGATTCCTGACGCACAATTAAAAATTAAAAGTTGTCTTCATGCTCAGATGCTCCTAGGAAAAATCTACCCACCTCATCGTGTTTGTCGTGTCACATTGTGAAGGCAATGGCCCAGTCAGTCTGATTACATATGAATGCGAAGCAATCACTCAATGTCTTGTGTAACCGCACATATCATACACAGACTCCCTAATGTGAGCACAAACACACATTTTCGTTCTGATCCCATCAATGCAGCTTTGCTGTGACTACGGCTCTTGAGAGTGGGTGTTTTAGCTAAGACTTTGTGAGATGGAACGCCACCACCATGTACAGCAGACTGCTCTGCAGAATGACAATAGAAGTGGGTTCACAGCAGGAACATGCCACAGAAAAGAATGACACATTAAACAAGCTGATGGGAAATTTTTCGATTTTTTCTTACACCTTTTTAATGTTCCTGCTCCACAATTAAAAATTATATTTATTTTGGTTGCCGTTGCCACACAGAAAAACAACACATTTCACATTATTCTCTAGTTCTATTATGTAAAACATTTAATTAAAAATTTACTAAAAATGAACTCAGCTCTGAATAATAAATTTAATTAACAAGGCTACACTTGTTTTTGGAAGCTGATGATGAACAAATAACCAGATCTCCCACTCTTATTGGCAGAATGTATGTGCTTGCTGAAAGTGGAACATATGAGATGTTACATTGACTTGGCTTGGATGATAAAACAAGCTGCAGGAAGCTTTCAATTGAAAAAAAATGAACAAAAAACAGTTTTACATTTTCACTCAATAGTTAGTTTGTGTTTTCTTACAAAAAAAAAACAGTCACAAAGGGCCTGATCTTCTGAGATCTCAATTAACAAGCACTACATTGCGTGTGAAAGCCAGGAAACTGCCAGGCTTGTGCTTTTGGTGGGCGTGTTGCGGGTGATATACTCTGGTTGTGTGCACAATTGATAACAGGAAAAAAAGTGGTGCAGACCACGCTATGACCTGCGGACAAACTTTTCCCCCAAAATATTTCTTATTCTTATCATTGCACATTTTTTCTTGTTTGAAAAATAAACAAACTGCACTGTAGTTGGTAAATATAAACTCATATTGGAGCAGCCAGTTCAAAGTTTTGATGAGTCACTCTAACTAGTAGACAGCAATGATCGATTCCTGTCTTCAAAAAAGACCCCAGGACATAAACAAACTGTCAAATTTATTTGAACAAACCAAAGAACTCCAACAGGTAGCACCTCAGAATGTGTCTGATAAAATTCTTGGCAACATCAGCACAAAAACATTTTCTGTGCCAATGTACAAATATTAGCAAATAAGCTGTTTGGCAATCTGACTCGATGTGTTTCAAAGAACACAACTGGACAACCTTTCATTAGACTCTCTTCAAAGTAAGAGCAGTTTAATGCAGTTCAGAGGCTGATTGACACATCTTTTAGTGATTACACAGAGCAACCAATCCACCATGACATCGAGGAGCTACCCCGCTGAAGTATGCTTGAGCAAGACACAGAGTCTGTGCCAGCTCCAGCTTTGCTCTGAATCATTGTAAACCAGCCTCGCTGAGAGTGGAGGCTCAGCCTAACATTATTTCAGTGAAATATGTCCATTTTTTTTCAGTAATTTCAGGCTTTTTAATGATCATGATGAAACACTGACATCACATTTTCATATAACTCACCATATTGATGGCATTAACTGGGCCGATGCTGTTCACAAACATGTCTGTGTGGATCACCGTTGGTTTGACTGCAGAGGAAGAAGCAGAGGAAAAAAAAAAAGATTCAGAAGATGAGAAAAAGGTATCTTGCAGTTAAACACGTTTACGGAAAAAAAATTACGTTTGATCATTTGATTTCAACATCACCAGATGCTGACAGAAGCAGATAAATGATCTCCCTGTTGTCAACATTTTGCTTTATGTACAGACAAGTGACGTAGGACATAACCATGCTAACAAAAGTGTTGTGCATCATCATTAATGTGGCATTTTAACATCATCATTAATCAACCACTGTCACATACATAATCTCAAGGGGCTCCTTTTATACACAGCTGTTGCAAGCTTTTATACCACATAAATATGAAAACAACTTAACTGCTCATACCTGCATAATAATATAAAACTTACTGTGGTTTCTAATGGTGTAATTAAGCATGTTAAGTACTTAAGAAATATCTCAGACGTTCCTCGTCTTTTTTTTTTTTAAATCCAGAGTTTATCAAGCATTTTCGGTTGCGGCTACCACTCTAAGGAACACTTTACCTTTGTGGGTGCAGACTGCAAACAGCCTCTCCACTTTTAAAACTCATAATGACAACTTGTTAACTTTGGCCTTTTGTCAGAGTGTTCACTTTTATTCAATCTTTTATGTAGTTTTATGTTTTTTTCAATGCATTATGTTTTTGTTGTTTTTAAAGCCTTTAGGGTTTCTACACATTTATACTGTAAAGCACTTTGGTAGGCCACTGGCTTTTTTAAAATGTGCTCTGTAAATAAAGCTGACATTGACATTGTAACAAGTAGAATATTTAATAGGTGTAAACTTTCTCAATGCATAAACATAGAAATAAGATAAGATAAGATAAGATAAGATAAACCTTTATTAGTCCCACAGGGGGAAATTTCAGCTTTACAGCAGCAGCAGGATACAAGAGAAACATAGAAAGATTTACAAATGAAACTCTAGGTAATTAGAATAAAATAGACAATAAACATAAATACAATTCAATGAAAATAAATGAAAGAGCATGAGCCTTTCAGCAGTATTTACAAGATTAACATATGTAAAAGATCTGAATGAGAATAAGTGAAATAAAATGAAACAAATGAAAGAGCATGAACCTTCCAGCAGTATTAACAATATTAAAAATATATAAAAAGATCTGAATGGGAATAAGTGAATTAAGTAAAATGAAAAACAAATAAATGAAAGAGCTTTTGCCTGTCTGCAGTATTATTAACAGTATTTTACAATATATAAGAAAATAATATGTAAGACAATAAAACAATATGTTGCATTTTGGCTCCTGGGAGAGTGCTTTGGCATGTTTTGGCTACCAAAAAGCCACTTCAGCATGCAATTTGACTCTTGAGAGGGCTCTTCTATGTATTTTGTCCCCCAAAAAGGCATTTTGGCAGATGTTTTGGCTCAAAGGAGGACAACTTGTCATGTTTTAACCAACCAAAGGAGTAGATTAGTGTGACTTATCAACCAGGATGGCACTTCAGTGTATGTTTTGGCTCCAGAAAGGGCACGTCAGCACACATTCAGCACCAAGAAGGACACTTTAGCACACATTTTGTCCCTCGTAAGGGCACTTTTGCATATTATAGCTTCCAAGAAGGCAATTTGGCACACGTGTGGCACTAGGGAGGGCACCTGAGCACACATTTTGTCCCCCAAGAGAACACTTTTGCATATTTTGGCTCCCAAAGAGGCACTTAAGCGCTTATATTTCAACAATTGGGCCACAAGGGAGGGTTGACAGCCCCCGCCTCTGTGCACAGCACTGCTCAATACCCAATCAATCTTCTTGAGAACTTAAAAGAATTTCTTGAATCCTCTTTCTTGCAACCATAACATTTGAATGTGGTTTGTAAAAGTATGGATTTCTTGTTTAACATCTCCTCATCTTTTTGCAGACTTTTATGAACACTCAGATCTGCTTTTATGTTTGTGACAGGACTTTGTAGATGCCTTAACTTCAATGTAAGGTGTGCTCTCTCTGCAAGCCCTTAGGGGTTTCTTTCATCGCAACCTGTGCAGCTTGTATGTAGACGTCTATTTCTGTCTTCCTCTGATTTTTCTTTTCACACAAATTATTGTAAAACATCATAGAAAGAAACGTGGGAGACAAAGTGTGGCAGCTGTATCATGAGAGGGGAAAATGGAAATATTTAACAATTATTCTTTACATGGATTTCTGATTTTGTCAGAATTGAGCATCTACCAATGTTATAAATGTACTCACATGTGGCTGTTAGGCTGTTTTCACGTTCAAGTTTGATATATTTCCAGCTGGCACTGAAGCCACAGAGTTTCTAATGCTAAGGTAATTGACTGTCTCATTTTTGTTTGATTTTATTTTAAACCATTGATCCATGGAGAGTTAACATACAGTGCTGTAAAGCAGATGTTCCTGCTATAATGTGTCTGGTTGTGCACGTGTCCTGTAATAAAGCTAAGTGTGACTGCTGTTCCACATCAAGGAACCTATTTTAAAATGCTGTAATCAGCTTTACCAGGTTGGGCAAACTCTGACCGCACACACAATTATACTATTTCAAAGATTTGAAGCCAATATTCGGAGTAAAGTCTGAAATCTTCCGCCATTCCAAAACTCCAATGCTTGAAGATGGACAAAAGACCAATAGAAAAAGACATTTTGACCATTGCTGCCCTGTTTCAATGACATTTCCATTCTATTTATTTTTGTCTGTTACTGGTATAAATGTCTTGAGATGTTTGTAGTTCAGCTCTGATTTCTGATTGGCACAAGACACAATTCTATGTTAGTGTTTTACATTCTTTTCTTCATTTTATGATCACTATAAAACCAAATTACAATCACTTTTTAAACCATAATACACTGTAGCATACTCGAATCAAGCTTAATTTACTTTGAAATCCATGCGGGGGACTTGACACCCATGTTTTCAATGAGAGAATCTCACCCTGTTTGAGCCCAAAGCTCATTGGAAATCTTTGCCATGGAAAATATCACCAAAAAAAAAAAAAAAGTGTATTTGTCATTCACCAAACCAGCTGTCACCAACCCCCTGCAAGTGCTTTTAGACATTAAGAATTATATAATAGGAATAATCAATCTCATTGCTGACGGTCTTGTTTGCTCCTGTAGGTCATAAAAAGGCATCAATATTAATTTCAGTGTGTTTCATAACCAGCTAAAAACTTCTGGCAATAGCTTTGTAGCATTATCATTGGATTGTCTTTCCAGGAATTCAGCATCAATATGTTGATTTTATGAAATAACGGCTTGAAATAATTCACTGGATGTATGATGATTTTGTATAATATTGGGGTTTCATTTTCTGGAATGAGTGACCGAATATTCAACTTTTTCGTTGTATTTTACTTTTTCAAATGTACCTCTTTATTCAAACAGTTTCTTCAGTGGATTTTTTTTTCTTAAGAAAATCCTGCTTCTCTCCCTTGTATGTGCTTTACTAACTCAATACAAGATTCATAAAATAACACATTGCCTTCAATATAGCAAATAATATCGACAACACATTAAAGAGGATCAGCTCCAACATTTCTGACAAATAGTTTTATTTATGGATGACTTGACTTTCTGTTTGAGAGTCTGGTAAGAGTTAAACCAACCACTGGCCTTGATATGGGAGCTATCGTGAGAGTGAGGGATGGACAGGAGAAGTTAGCACAGGTTTTCATCTATATTTCAGTAGGCAAACATGAATGTGTCTTGCAACCTTAACCCTGGACACATTTAAAAATACATGAAACATGAACGTAAACAGGAGCACATACAGTGTTCCCACTGCTTTCACTCGACCTAAGCAGTGTCAACGAATGTTCCTGCAAACTCAACCACATTTGCATTGAAGCTATCAGAGTTTATGTCGACGCAAATGCAGTGCATAAACTAAGTCATCATAAAGTGGATTATTAGTCAAATTACTTACCAGGTTATGGGCATGGCATGAAAAAGAATTTTGATAAACGAGAATGTCTTGTTCTCACGGCCAACTGGAAAGTGCTTCTGTTTTATAAACTCAAACACAGATGCCAAGGAAACATTATTGTGTGATGCCAGTGAACATAAAGTGGCTTTGCTCAAATTTTACTCTGGATTTCAGAGACAAGATAAAACAAGCCAACAAACCCGCCCCGGCATCCTGGTAGAAAGCTGGTTGAGTCCGTTAGAAGACTCCGACCATATGCGGCGCCATACATTAAGAATAAATTAGCTTTGTAATTAAGGGGCTGTTTAAATTCTACAAAACGATCCATATATTTTCTGGGAGGCAACAACCTTGCTCAATGCCACGATGTATCATGAGTGAGTAACTCCAGGATTTCAGATTTCCTCCCCCTCTCTATCTCCCTTTCTCTCTCACTGTCTCTGTCCTATTTGCTTGGATTCCATCCATACAGTAGACTCTAGGGGCATTAAAATTAAATGAGCATCACAATGGACTTCAAAGAGGGACTGGAGCACAATCAGCAAAGAATCTAAATCCACGGCGTTTCAGCAAGGAGGAGAAACTTCTCACTGCATCGGTGTGGTTGCTGGGTTGATTGGTTGGTGGATCAGATGACAGTGTAGCCAGCTAATTATAACCCCTCTGTAGCTGTGTAACTTGGCAGCAGCTGGAAGACCAACACTGAGAGAGCGAGATCACAGCGCGTTTGAAGATGATGGTTAAGACGGTGGCAGCCGGCCGCCAAGCTACACAGCAGCTCTTCTGGGTTGAAGCTGCGCCTCAAAGCAGATCTGAGCTGCTCTTGAATTTATAGCACAAGCCCACTTCTGAAGTCTCAAGAATACAGATGATGCCCTTCATAAAACGTGTTCAGTGTGTGGAAAAACCATGAAAGTAGCTGAGTGAAAGGGGTTTACTCATCTGCTTTCATCTTAACCCATCACTGAAGTCTATTTATTAGTCATTATTTAAAGCTGCATGAGGTCAATCCCCTGCAGCGGATCCTCCAGCACAGGCTTTTTTTCCCCTTGCTCCGCTGTTGCAACGTGCAATATTTGTGCTTGGCAAGCCAGTGAGTGGCTGTTTTTGTCGCCGTGGGGGGGTGAAGAAGAAGTTGATGAGGTAGAATATTCAGTCTGCTTTTAATTTAACAGTGAAAATCAGTGACAAATGGAAATAGAGAAGATCGGCAGGTTAACTCAGGGACAGCTCCATGTAGCATTACAATCTGATTAAAATAAGTGGAATTTATTGAAAAGGAGGTACTATCAGTTCCTGGAAAAACATTCCCAGGGACTTCATGGTTCCTTTGGCCCATGGTTTGTCTGCATTTCCACCACTGACCTGAAAACCTGTGTGTATCAGGCAAATTAGGCCGACAAAGTACGTTGACTAAAAAAAAAAAAAAGATAATTGCAATAAAGCACCAGACCAGTAGAGGGCAATAAGACACCGCAGTCAGTCTATTAGCATGGAGGATATTTAGCAATGACACTTGTTAGTAGGGCTGCAAGATATTGGGAAAATATGATATTACAGTAGAAGATTACCATATTTTTGTTTCTTGTGACATTGCACTATTTTTCAAGGTTTACCATTACACTCTGTTGAGCTGAATTCTTCCTGAAATTATGATAACAATCGCTCACCTAGTTGCCTCTTTCGAACACTATTTGTGTTTACGAAGAGTCTTAATCATGTTGATATCAAATCAGATTGACTGACTGAAGATAAACCTGAAAAAAGCACAGGTCTAGAAGCCGCTGCCTTTAACCTTTAAATAAAGCATCTTATATGATTTTAACCATAAGCAAACTGACAGATTGTCCAAATCCCTGCTATGCACCACCCACATTCCAATCACCACGCTGCACATTACTCCGCCTGACCCCAATAACAGAAGCTGAGAAAACAAGAAAACAGCAGAAATGAACCAGTTTTTCAGCTTATAAACAAGCCTATTGATAACAGTTGAAGATCGTCATTAAATATGCATCTGATGAGAGTATTTTGACATATATAAGTGTTTATGAAATGAAACTAGGATGCATTCCCAAGGATTTCTTTTGTTCAACAGCTGCTGTAAACTGGATATCCACTGACTCGATCAGCTGAAAGTCTCCAGTTTTTTTAAACTGTAACAACAGGAGCTGACAGGGACAAATTCAGACCATTGGGCTCAAAGAAGATTTTTTAGGAGTTATTCAGCCAAGTGAATCAGTAAATGTTGAATCCACATATTTTTGCTCAGCATTTTCAAGCTTCTATATAGTTGCAGGTATTACAGTTTTTATTTACTACTTTCTTTCTTTGTATCCCAAAATGAGGCACGCATCTTACTTCAGGCAAACGAGGGAAATGTAAAATGACTCAACTGTAACTCCCTGACATAGACTTATTAAAATGTGGCAGCCTAGTCGTTTGCAGCATTAATGCAGCACCTCTCAGTGCCCCTACAGTGACTGAAAAAGCAATCTACTGCTAGCTTATAGAGAAGCATGTCTTTATTACTCCTCAGGAGAATATGACAGATCCTCGCTACAGCCAGTTTTCGATACAATACCGTCCCATGAATCAAGTTTTCAAGGATACTGAATATCTTCCTGCTCTGCTCTTTCAGATGGACGTGACAGGCTCTGGGATATATGTGCACTTTTCTGGACAAGAAGGGTCTGGCTGACTGTCTGTCAAAAGAAAGCTGCTTGTCTACCTCTCAGATCGCAGAGACAGGGCTTCTAGCAAGGCAAAGAGTCACAGCTATCAAGGCCATACAACATGCATGTTCTTGAATACAGATATTCAAAGTAAGCCCGGCCTGGTTAAATCACAACAAAAACACACGCAGGCAGACACACAAGGACACACTGAACAGCCCAGCAGGCACTTGTAATGAACTGTGCATCCTGTGAATATTAAACCCTCTCTGGGTTCAATTTCTGCAGCCCAAATGCAGTGAGCGTGAGCAGGCGATGCGGCTCCAGCTGGACTACCATTTTCATTTCATGCCATTAAAAAGTCATTATTTCTTATCATTTTGCAATTTGCAGCCAAGACATACGAAAATGTATCAGGTGGAAGGACTAACATTATTTCCAGCGACCACCTGGTGAGGAGTAGGTCAGAGTCATAGGATTTGGAGAAGTAGCTTTGAAGTCCTGAATTACAGAGTGCAAGTTTACAGAAATAACAAAAGGATTTATTGCTTTGAGTTAATCTTCATTCTGGGGGATGTTCTCGAGTGACTAGTTTCTTGGGTGTTCAAACAGAAATTTTAATTCTGTCACAGTCATAATTAAGTCAAATGTTCAACGTAGTAGCCTGCGGGTTAAAAACATCAGAGGGGTTTCACGAGGATGCTTAACATTAGCAGAGCGAGCACCACCAGTCTTTAGTCGTTGCATATACACAAGCCTGAGCTGGTTGTTACATCGCTCAACCAACCAGACAAGGCCTACATATAACTGTAACCCCCTTACTTTAAACCATGTCTTGTTTGTTCACATCTGTTAGTAGCTACTAATGGGGAACACAGCCTCAACTTGTGATGTGTAGCTAATTAATGAATTTTACAGGCCAACAAGCTTCATACCACTGATAAATTTAGGCCCCATTTACATGACGTTTCACAACACTTCACCCAAAAACGCAAAAAGCACATCGAAAGCATCGATGATTACATGGAAACACTGAGGGACTGAAAACACTGTAGGATGTATGTCAGGCCTGAGGTTAGCGATACAACTGTAGGAGCCATTTATACAACAACAGTTCAGAAGCAGAAGAGGTGAGCCGGTCATCTGGTGCAGAGTTTGAATGCTACTTTGCTGATTGCAGAAATGGTGCAACAGATGCACATTTTCTTAAAAGGCAGTCAGTAGATTCAGCAAGCATGAAACATAGTCCGCGATTGTTACTGCTGTTGATGTTGCCCTGGTTTGTGTATGGCAAATCCACAATGAGAGTATAATGGGCATGCACAAAGCAGAGCATGCCATCAGTATTTCCTCTGAAAACTCTGGCTTCCTGTTTACACAGCAGATGTGTAACATTCTTCTGTGTTCATATTTCATGTTACAACATGGACACCCGCGGCTTCGCAACAAGTGCAACCTATATACATACAAAAACTATGTGCCTAACCGTCCTGAAATTACTGTAACTGCCGAGTAATGAAAAAAAACAATACCCCCACTTTTAAGTCAACTAAACCTGAACACCACTATCTGTAAAATCTTAACAGAAAACATTAAAGGTGTGCCTTGGATGTATTTTTCGTCAGACATGTTTAATGTTTCATAGTATTTTCAAGAATCCTGGCCCAGCTTCACAATCTCACAAGTTTCAATTATGACCTTTTAAAAAGCCACTCACTCAATAAACTGGCTCCAGGTGATCATTTCTATCCGCCCCTGGTGATGTGCTTACATAATTCAGCTCAAAAGGAAAAACCCCTTTTAAGTATTGTTTTTTTCTATAAAACCATCTATCCAGCTTTACTCATCTCTGTTGTCTTCGTGACAATTTGGTAAACCCTGTTGTCTATAGCAGTGGTCATTTCCAGTCGATGTTCAATCCTCTTGTTCTTGTCGAGAGAAACACTTGACCCTTGTGCATACTAAATCCTTTAAAACCCAATGAATAATGAAAAAGACTGTTGTCATCAAGCTACAGTAAACACCAGGCTGCTGATGTTTCCTTTTTCCCTCATTTTAAAGAGAACCTTTCCTGCATATGTGGGAACACTGGATGTGTGTTTTACAGTGAATAAGTGTCTCCTCTTACTTTGCAGAAGTGCTTTGAGGTGCACTTTCTCTGATTGCAGCTTGATTCTGGCTCCAAAACACAGAGGCGACATCCAGGAGTAATAGTCCCTTGATCTAATTACTTTTTTCTGACAATTTGAAAATAATAGCTGCATTAAGGGAATAAATCTTGGAGTTGCTTTGCTTTCATTGACAGGTGTGTCAGGCTTTACTCGACTGCACAATCATAGATTACCTGCCTTCGATGCTAAAAATAGTCTCGTGCCCTGGCAGATGCAGTGACCCTGTGTTTTAACAGTAAAGTACATCGGTTTAACCATGTCTGACAGCTAACAAGAGCATATGTGTTTGATTCAGCCCCTAGAGCTTGGCTTCGCTCCTTACTGACTCTGTGACTAAATGGATCATCTGTGAAATATCAGCGCCCACCTCCGATGTCAGGTCTGAGTTTGTTGTCGTATCCATCTAGTAGGCTGTTTAGGATGTGCGTGACGTCACTCTCGTACACTTTTGGAGTCAGCACCCACGTCTTGTTAGACACCTCGTCGTCATCGTCGGTCTGGAAGGAGCTGGAGGAGGAGGAGAGGGAGAGAAACCATGAAATCAATCATTTCTTTTAAAGCTCAAGCTTTGTCTCTCATGAAGTGCGAAGCTTCCTTTGAGGAACAATATAAAGAGAAACACTGCGAGTGAAAGTCTTTTGAAGAATTAAACCAAAGGTCAAGGGATGAACTTGGAAGAATTTCCAGGGCTTTTTTATCACCTTGTTGTTTCTACTGGAAAGACTTACTGAAATGTTGTTTTTCACCCCATTTCAGTATGTGAATGAAATGATGAATAAAAATCTGCTCAGATGACTTACAGTAGGATTAATTATAGTGTAGGATTAAAATAAAAATCATCTCTGAGGCACATCCAACATTTGTGATTTAGAAAAGGCTTTTTATTAATCTTTACACATGAGGTTGCCATGAATCATACATCAATACTCTGACTTACAGAAGCCCTAAAAGGCCATAATTTTGGACACTACATTTGCTCTGTTTTCTTTAAATAACCTTGAGGGTTTTTTAATATATTATAAAGAAAAAGAAATTATAATTTAAGGCGGTTGGGTGTCTTTGAAATAAGTAATGTGAGAACCAATGTTTAATTTTGGGGAGTTAAATTATATTATGGACAGTAATGATTTGAAATTGTGTAGATATCAATTTACTTTCAAAAGGAACATTAAAAGATGAAGTAATTGATTAATAATAGTGTAGAGTAATTCCAGCTAGGATTTTTTTTCTTTTATGTATTGCTGATATTCTTGGTTATCTTTTGGATTGTACATGATAGCCACAAATATGCCTTGGCTTCAGCCGACTCCATTTATGGTTACACAGATTGTATTTTGAGCATGTATATAAACACAATTCATTCATGCTTTTTATGACATTTAATCTCTCAAATAGAATTGTGACAAATGTTCTGGCGCCATGCTGTGGGAACTATCTCAAAACTTAGCTCAGATCTCAGGCTGTTCAGGGCACAGTGTTGATGTGAAGAGTCGAACCTTTAATGTATTTAGACCAAATCAGATAAGAGGGACTGCGTTATCTGATGCTTGATGTGGAGATGAGATGAAAGGTCTGAACTTGTTTAAACTTATCTGCCTCAGATGTTTGCTGTGCCACCATGAAGATGACTTTTTAAATGTTTTTATAATTCCAAGGATTATGCCAAAGAATATTTGCGTATAACAGAAAAAACTGTATTTTCATTCCAAGAAATTTGATCAATTTTTGACTTAACAAAAGTAAGAAAAAATTTCCTGACGGCTTTTTTAAAACTATATAATGCATTAGGTCTGCTCCCTTTTTAACTGACCTCAACTTGCCAAAAGTCCCCTGAAGCTTATTCTGGACCATTTTCACTCTGTTTAGCAGAATGACCATGCCAACGAGTGAATCACAACCTTAGGTCCCTTTCAGGTTTCATATCCTGAGAATGGACATCAGCATTAAAAAAAAAAAATCCCTACTTTCATTAACCTTGCAGAGCAGATAGAGCTGCCTGATTCATTTCTGAAATCCTGCAGATCCATCTTGCTCTGATCCAACCACAAGCGATTTCACCCGGTCCAATATTGACCGGACCAATCAGAGAAGAGAGGCGGGAGCTGTAGGAGCTGCAGACGTGACGTCAGCGGGAAGCGTCTGAATGTGTGAAAACAATGATGGGGTGTGAAGCGGTCTTTGTGGACGCGGTGATATCTGCAGTTTTATCAGAAATAGACTCAAAGGGTGAATTCCAATTCCTGTCTTAACCCTCAATCTTAACCCTCAATCTCAAAATGCGCGCTCCCGCGAAGTGTAAGTGCTGTCCCGATTCTCAGAAAGTTGAGGTTGAGGGGCGAGATTGAGGGCTGTATCTCCCTCAATATTGAGATTTTCCGAGACCACCCTTGGGATTAAGGGACATCCAGAATGCATTGCGATAAAAGTCATTTATTTGTACCGCAGGTTTCGCCGTCTCTTCCGCTCGATGTTTATATCATAAAAGAAACAATTACCTCTATATTTATAATGCTTTTGGTAACATAATAGAATCAAATCTGGGTAAAATACCTAATAAATGGAGCAACAACGTATTGTAAATAAAAATAAAATGGATCTTTTGTCAATAGCGTCCGGTGTGGACAAGCCATGTTGCTTTCGTTAAAGTTAGTTAACGTTACAAAATGGTCATTTTTCTCAGTGGTAATGTAATTGTTTTATCAAGATAACAGCCTATATAACATGCTTGTGCCGATAATGGTATAAGATGACCGGGCTAATGTCATCTCCTGTAGCCGCAGAGTTTTGTAATGATAGTTATAGCTGGTGTTTACCTTTCAATAAACTATGGTATGCTGTGACACCTGAATATGTCCATGGTTGTGTTATTTTATGTCTATAAAAAAACTATTGCGATTGGCTTCCTTATTGACTGTCTGTCAGGTGTTGTTAAAGTGAACGTAAATTCCCCACAGGGTAAAGATTCAGTGTTCTATCGGGAATTGTGAACCAAAACTCCCGGTGATTCTAACTCCCAACTCGAACTCCCAATTCTAACTCCCATAAGAAAGGAATTGGAATTGGGCCAAAATCTTCTCTAAATGAAGAATAGAGAACGTCACTCAAAGCCTAGGCTACAAATCTGCTACATCACGGTGGCTTGATGTGGATTGGTCTATGATGAGCACGTTGTCCAATCACCAGCTGCTAAATTTTTTTAAGTCCCGCCTCTGAAAGCACTCTCTAGCGCCCCTTACCCAGATGGACTAGTGAAATATCTCCTTGACGGATATATGAAACTGTCCGTCTGGCTTCTCAGGTTATACTTTTATGTTTTGACTGTAAAAAGATGTTTTTAAAAGTTGAATTAACCCCTCTATTTCTCTCGATGGCCTTCATAAATATGATAAATATAAATGCAAACTAATGTAAGCACAACATACTCTCTCACTGCCAGGCTCACAGCAAGTGTAGTCATTTCTACGACGACCTTTAGATTACAGCTGAAGCCCTCATTCAATTTTTAACTCAGTGACTTTACAGAAATAATAGAGAAATGAGCAAAAAATGACAAAGTCGAAAAAAGTGAGGGCAGAATGGTTTGTTTGGCGACATCTAATTCTCCTCAGTTTACTATCTCACCTCAAATATCTCACTCTAAGAGGATAATGATGTCCCAGGAGCCCCAAACCATAAATACGGCCATTACAATGCTGTCCTTTTTACTGCTCTTTAACAGACACATTTTATTATACTCCTGAAATCATAGTTTTAGATTTTTCACCTTGAATCTCCTTCGGGTTGAACAGCTGAAGAGAAATGGAGGTGATCCAATGATAATGCATGAGGGGTTATGAATGTATGGGAGGGGTCCTAGCACCAGCATACTCTCATTACAGAGAAGGGGAGTGTTGCCAGTGAATAAGGTGGGTGACAGATAGAGAAAAGCAGACATACATGTGTGTTTACTTCATATTTAATTACTTTTATGTAATAAACTGCATGGTGTGGCTCTGTTCTGGGAACTCCCTGCCCTTCCACATGCCTATCTCTCCTATTTTATATTCAGTCACAAAAAGTTAAGGCAGGCAGATCAGCAGCAAAGACTCCTGGACTCTAGCTTAGCTTCTCAGGTAAATGACAGTTTCCCAAAAAAAGCTGTGATTCAGGATTTTCTGCTTTAAGTTTCACGGTGGCGCAGCGGGTAGCGCTCCAGCCTCACAGCAAGAAGGTCGCCGTTTCGATTCCCCGTTTGGGCATGGTTGGCCTTTCTGTGTGGAGTTGCATGTTCTCCCCGTGCATGAGTGGGTTTTCTCCGGGTACTCCAGCTTCCTCCCACAGACCAGAAACATGCCCACGTTAGGTTAATTGATTATTCTAAATTGCCCGTAGGTGTGATTGTGTGCGTGAATGGTTGTTTGTCTCAATGTCAGCCCTGCGATTGACTGGCGACCAATCCAGGGTGTACCCCGCCTCTCGCCCAATGACAGCTGGGATAGGCTCCAGCCACCCGCGACCCTGAATAGCAGGATACACGGTATAGAAAATGGATGGATGGATGGAGTTTCACTTAAGAAACACCGTAAACTCAACACACAAAGAAATGTACATTACTCTCTCACAAGAGGTTCATATTAAATACATTCAACATGTTATCCATCTCCTAATGTGTCAAAAAACTATGTAGGAAATATGGCGCTAGCTCGATGCTATCGTAGACAGGAAATTGTATTGATGTGCTAGTGGTTAGCACGCAGATATAACTTCAGTTTCAAAACATAATTTTTACTTTCATCATGGAAACATCACAATAACTTTTTGCGAAGGATACATTAACCTCAAAAATGACAAAATACTAACAGGAAGTGGCTGACTTCAGCCTCACTATGGCAAGCTCAAGGTCCCAAACATCTAAAAGCATTGTTAGGTGGCCTGAATGACATCAGAAATAGCTTCATTACATGGCTTAAGTTGCAATTCTGGTCCATATTGCCAAGCCCTACTGTCAAACCTTTTTTTAATACATAGAAAAAACACAACTGCCACCCCTCCCTGCATTTTTTTTTTTTTTAAAGAAAATTACATGGACAGCATCATTTTGCTTCTTTGAAAACTGCTTTTTTCACATTTGTAGCCAGCCGTTGAGATAAAAGGACAATTTGCCACCCCGCTTTCACATATTTTTTATTCAAATACAGGACAGAGACAATGAGCAATTAAGCCCACACTCATATCTCTTGCTTCATTTTCAGCATACATTAAAGAGACACACCTTACAGTAATTACATACAGCCTACGCCTCCGGTAAGAGAAAGCGAACATCTTCAGTGCTTAGATTTCAAATCCAGTTTTATTTCTGTGTAGAGGAACAAAAAAAAGATGGAGGGACCAATACTGAAGGTAACAACATGATAGATGAAAATCACCAGACACATACACATTTTTTAAGCTCAGTCTAACCCTCAAGCTGCCCCAGCCCTTGATAAATTATGTAACTCCAGTTACAATAAAGAAGCAACCTTGAAGCAGTCGTGAGTTTTCACAGCGGCAGTGAAGCCATGAGAGGAAGAGAAAGCTCTGAATGAAATAATAAAGAATCAGAACTGGTGAGAAAAGAAGAAAGCGTTTCCATGGTAAAGCACAAGGACAGAAGCTCTGATAGCTTTCTCATGTTCTGAGGCTGGGTGTGAGGACTAATGTTTGGACCAGCACTCGGTCTTAGACTGCATTAAGTGCCAATAAGTGGCATCCATCTCCATCAGGACAGCAGTGCCTTAAATATTAAATCTTTATTATTTTACTCAGGAAAACTCTTAGGTATAAAAATATCTTGAAAGCTCCATCCTAATGCACTGACAAATAGAGACAGACGGAAGGATGGATGGATGGATACAATAATGGCAACATGGATAACAGTGATGGATGGACAGTGATGGACTGACATAAATAGCAGACATGAACATACAGTGGACAGATGGATGGGCACAGATGGATTGTAATATGGGGGGTGTGTAATTAAACAGAAGGTGATCAGTATTTTGGTAGAAAAGAGGGATGAATTGTTAGATTTCCTACAGAGGTGGGTAGTACATTGGTAACTTGCTATAATTGCTGCCCAGTAAATCAATTTCAGTTGCAACCCCAATCGAATTGGGAGAATGTGCTATTACCAAACACTGGACACTCCAAATGCACGTATCAACTCTGGTTCATATCAATCTTTTGGTTAACATTATACAACAGTGCTATGCCAACACAGCATGTCCTGGCAGATAAGTAAAACTTCCTGTGGGCTGCAGAATTCTGTNACAAACTCAAAAAATAATTCTGATGCATCCTGTAATTTGGGACTTTGTGAAACAACAAACACCACCTA
The DNA here is from genome assembly GCA_008086565.1 of Thalassoma bifasciatum. Lineage (NCBI taxonomy): Eukaryota > Metazoa > Chordata > Actinopteri > Labriformes > Labridae > Thalassoma > Thalassoma bifasciatum. The sequence continues at coordinate 18,163 of RPOG01005881.1, forward strand.
GCCTGGTATGAAGCTCAACCAACGACATCCCTTCCTTCTGCCATCAGCAGCAGATCATGGGTTCAATGTGTGTGAAGCCTACATGTTGACAGATCGTACCTCGTGCTCAGAAACCTGGGACACAATTTCATCACATTCTTCAACACAGTGTTGCATCAAACTCGTACTATGTGAAAATCTTGATGTAAAGCAGTAATTGGACCATGTGCAGGGGTTAATGTATGTTGATAGACAGCAGACATCACCACACATAGTAAGTGTCACAATGAGTCATAAAGTAGCAAAGATTGCTGAGAGCAAGCCAGAGGCCTTGAAAGATGGCTTATATAAGAGGTCTCATACATGAATCACATGCAATTTACAAAGCATTGGATGCCTTTTAATTATTTTATGCTCAATTTGCATATAAACTAGAACATATGACAGTAAACGAAACTGAACCACAGTAATTATCAGGTTTGGAAGAAAAGATAATACCTCCAAACAGAAACTACTCATATTTGGACTTATAATCATCTTTTTAGAAGTACCAAAACTGTTCAATCTCAGTTTTATAAATCCATTGTCTTCCAAGAAACTCCATCCTACCTACAAGGTCATGATTTTCTACAATAAATCTACTCCGTTTTCTCAAGGTAACAAGTAACTTTCAGTTGTTTTCTGCAGATAAGTTACTTCTCTCATTACCTTGAGAAAAAGAACCCTGTTTTCTGTTAATGTTACAAATACGTCAAAATGTATCTGAAACTCAATGTTTGATTGAATTTGACTGTAGCATTACCCCAGGATATGCATATGGATGAGTGGCATAAGAAATTACCCTGTTATTTTGAGGAAACAATCTTTGTTTTCTCAAGATAATGAGGAAAATAAGTTGTTAGTTTTATCATCAATGTGTCGACTATTAACAAGCTCAATTTGGAGTTAATTCAACAAAAAAAAACTTACGATAAGTTCATCCAAATACAAAACCTGCAAGTCCAAAACTTACAACCTTAATGTCAGTCCTGTACACAGTCACAAGGTTGTGTTTTGGTACGAAAACATGGTGCCATCTGAGTTAACGTGAATCGGTATTCAGTACAACCAACAGAATCTGGTTGTGACTATTGACTGTGTAATAGATGGATGAAGTCTTTGCAACGTCACCCAACTGTTTCAAAAGCTGAGTTTGAAGCAAAGCGCAGCCATATTGGAAATGGGACAGGTTACGAGTCTCCGCAATAATCGCTATTAGGCGCCTGAAAGTCAAGTGAGCTGAGCTGTGTGCCTGTGACGAGCTCGTGATCTTAAACATCCTCTAAACTGCATAGTTAGAAAAGAATTCACCCCCTATGCAGTGTGTGCTGTTAGCGAAATTAGCGATTCAGAGGAGAGACTGTTTTTGTACCAGGCTGTATATGTTTATTTCTGCCGTGAAAATAACTTATACACCTCATAAACGGCAGCTATCAGTCATCGTAAAACAAAACTTATAACGCTGTTATTAACGTCTAATTACTCATGTAAAACCAACTCCTCAGGAAAAAGAGGACGTATACAATGTAAGGATGTGAGAAACATTTTTACGAGGTGTAATAATGCATCTGGAGTGCATTAGGAGAGAATATTTGACCTATACTATAGCCAGTCACCGGGGGTCACAGTTTTTTGAGACCTCAGTCAGAGCCGACTGCCATGGCGTCCACTGATTATACAGTCTGGTTGGTACCTATAAAAGTACAGTTACGAAAGGGTCCTCACCATAGACTGTATAAAACATGGATGTAGTCTCCGTGACGTCACCCGTCTATTACTGCAGCCCCGTTTTGAGGCTAAAAGGCGGGAGCAGCCATATTGGAACTGGGACGAGTACCTAAACTCACAGCCATTGGGCGCCTGTCAGTCACATGACTTGAGCTGTGGCTCTGATTGGGCAAGCTTGCGATCTTGATATCTTCCAAATGGCCAGGTTAGAAAAAAATTCACCCCTCTTATCGTGTGTGCCGTTCGAGAAATTAGCAATCCAGATGGGAAACAGAGTTTGGCTTTAAATACGCTAATTTCAGCTCTTAAAATAGCGTATTTTTTTGGTTTGGTGTGTACGTAACTTCCGGTACCTCCGAAGCCCAGCCTCAAGCGGTCACTCGAGGAACAGCATCTTTTTAGCACTTCCTTGTTGTCTCATTTTTTAAGACCAGAGGTGGCCGCTTGGTCCTCACCGATCCCGTTTGTCGGGCTGGAGGCCTAATTTGTCGACTCAAGAAAACAGGGCAAATGTGCTGTAGAGAAGAAAGTGGCCTTCGAGGGCTTCTGTAGTTACTCACATTTGGCCTTGCATTTTTATTTTTTCAAGCTTTATAAACAGCTTTATAAATTACGTCCACTCAAGTACTTTTTCTTTAAATCCATAATCTGCCAATAAACTCCATCCTGGCTACTGGGAGCAGTGTTTACTCGAGCATATTGTGAACACTACTTGTGCATACTATCAAGAGCTGCACAGGCCCCACTATGTAGGCAGGGCAGGGAGTCCTGTGGTTGCCATCAGCATGACGGTGATTGAACGTCGACTGATTTATCTGCCTCCATTTTTTACCCTCCGGCAGCACAAGACGAAAGCGGAGCAAGGAGCCTAACCATCCGTCCCCTTCTTGAGTACTCTTTTCTCAGTGGTGGAGAATAATGTTGCCTTGACAGGGGACAAACAGAGAGCTTCTATAGAGGAACTTAATACTTAAAGCTCACATTCAAGCCTGAAATGGCAGCCTCTAAGTCTGCCTGTGCATGTCTAAGACCCCCTATCCTCCCATATGCGTTATTCATGTCCTTATTGTGCCTTTACACTTGTATTGTGATTGTCTGCCATTTTGAATTTCTTTTTTTTTTTTTTTTTTTTTTTTTGAAAAAAAAAAAAAAAAAAAAAAAAAAAAAAAAAAAAAAAAAAAAAAAAAAAAAAAAAAAGGTTTGTTTTCAATATGTTATATGAAATGTAGCCTCATTCATTCTCAAGTTAGCTGCATTACAAATGAATGTTTGCACATTCGACAACGACCACATCCGACAGGCTGAATAAAGAGGCTTTGGCTCTGAGAATAGACTTGATCCTTAAAGATAGCTTAGCAGAGACTATATGTAGCTTTAGCTTCAAGCAAATTAGCCTGACAGTGTGCTGTATCTAAGGCAAGAAAGCTCGTGAGAGAGACATAGCAATTCGTTTTATTTGAGAGACATTAATGTGTTGAAACATGCTCGATATTAAATGATTTAACCATTGACGTTGGGAGGCATTTGGTGTCTGTGCGTCGCTTTTCTCGGATTCCTCTTCCAGTTATGTCGCTGTGTCTACCTGTAAATTTAATATCACACTTCCATTCTCATCTCTATTATATAATGTAACAAAGCTACATCTCGTTTTCTACCAAAAACCAAATTCCCCCCCACCCCCTAAGCACAATAATCTCAAAGGAGCACTGTGTTGGCATTTTAATGGGAGGTAACGCAGATTTATGTGTTGTGAAAATAGCGTGAATGCTAACCATTGGAGCTGTTATACATTGGTAGTTTTGAGATGAAATAACAAAGCAGCTGTTTCTTACCTGGAAGGAAGATTCACGACAATAAACACCCAGAGAAAGAGCTTCAGTGGGAGGGAGAGCTTCGCCATTGCTGTCGAGCTTTTGGAGGCTAAATTTGGTGAAGCCATCATCATCATCATCACCATCTTCGTTTCCTCTTTAGTGCAGATGGACGTGTCCGTCTATTTACTGTGTTTCCTCTCTACGATACATTACGCACGGTAGCAGTAGCGGGTCTGCACATCCAGACCCGAGGCGGCGGACACTGAGCGGTGATGGAAGATCAGCCTAAACAAAATCGATGCGAGTCGAAAGCTCGGGCTTCGTAAAACGCTCCGTACGTCCTCTCTTTACGGCGTGTGTCTTATTTTCCGGGCCCTTTAAAAAAAAAAAACCCTGCCTCAGAGACGGTGAAGCCCCCCCACTGTAATAAGCTACAGTGAAAGGGAGCAGCCGAGAAAAGCAGTGGAGCTTCAGTCTGAATGCAGATTAACGCTGGGGTCAGAGAGGAGCTGATGCACGTTGCTGCAGCACGGATCAACACATGCGTGGTTTCACCATAGAGCGGAAGCAGGGGAGAAGGGAATATTGGGAAAATACTTAGCATGGTGCTACAGCACAAAAAAAATATTAAAAAAAAAAAATGGTGCTTTTCTTTTTTAATGCTACCAAGCACACCCCTCATTCAGCACCACGTGATGCCTGTTCATATGAAATGTGCTTATAATATTGTGATAGTGAGTGTGAAAACTTTCATTATAGGCAACAGCAAATTAAACTATATGTAACAGCAGTTAGCACGATTCAGTGCATGAGCAAAAAAAAAAAAAAAAAAAAAAAAAAAAAAAAAAAAAAAAAAAAAAAAAAAAAAAAAAAAAAAAAAAAAAAAAAAAAAAAAAAAAAAAAAAAAAAAAAGCTCCAACACTGCAAAAACTGAAATCATATGGAAGCCCATTTCAGCCGATTAAAATAAATAATTAAATAAATAAAAACACGGCTGTGTTGGGATGTTTTTCCCCTTACAAAGTCAAAAATGTGAGATGGAAGGTAAAACCTCTGAGATAAAAAGTCAAAATTTGAAACAAAGTCAAAATTTTAAGAGAAAAAGTCAACATTTTGACACAAAAAAATGGTGCTTTTTTTTTTTTTAATGCTACCAAGCACACCCCTCATTCAGCACCACGTGATGCCTGTTCATATGAAATGTGCTTATAATATTGTGATAGTGAGTGTGAAAACTTTCATTATAGGCAACAGCAAATTAAACTATGTGTAACAGCAGTTAGCACGATTCAGTGCATGAGCAAAAAAAAAAAAAACAAGATCCAACACTGCAAAAACTGAAATTATATGGAAGCCCATTTCAGCCGATTAAAATAAATAATTAAATAGATAAAAACATGGCTATGATGGGATTTTTTCCCCTTACAAAATCAAAATTGTGAGATGGAAGGTAAAACCTCTGAGATAAAAAGTCAAAATTTGAAACAAAAAAAAAAAATGGTGCTTTTCTTTTTTAATGCTACCAAGCACACCCCTCATTCAGCACCACATGATGCCTGTTCATATGAAATGTGCTTATAACATTGTGAAAGTGAGTGTGAAAACTTTCATTATAGGCAACAGCAAATTAAACCATGTGTAACAGCAGTTAGCACGATTCAGTGCCTGAGGTAAAAAATAAAATAAAATAAAGCTCCAACACTGCAAAAACTGAAATCATATGGAAGCCCATTTCAGCCGATTAAAATAAATAAATAAATAAAAACATGGCTATGTTGGGATTTTTTTCCCTTACAAAGTCAAAATTGTGAGATGGAAGGTAAAACCTCTGTGATAAAAAGTCAAAAATTGAAACAAAGTCAAATTTTAAGATGAAAAGTCAACATTTTGAGACAATTAAATCAACATTATTTTTTTCAGATGAGTCAAATAAGGAGGACAAAATGTCACTTTTTTCGGGGGGGGGGGGGAGTCAAGTTTTGAGATAAAAAGTCAAATTTCAGATAAGAAGTAAAACTTTTGAGATAAAAGTTGGAACCTTGAGGTAGAAATGGTCAAATTTTGAGATAAAAAAATCCAACACTTTCAGATCATAAGGTCAATTTTTGAGATAAAGTCAGGATTATGCGATAAAACAGAGTCAAAAATTTAAGATAAAAATTCAACATTTGAGTCAATTAAGTTAACAATCATTTCAGAAGAGTCAAATAAGGAGGACACAATTTCAAATTTTGGGTGAAAAAAAAAGAAAATTTTGAGATAAAAAGTCAAATTTTTTGAGACACGAAGTCAAACTTTTGATATAAAAGTTGAAATTTTTACATAGAAATGGTCAAAATTTTGAGATAAAAAAATCCAACATTTTTAGATAACCGAGCCAATTTTTTGAGATAAAGTCAGGATTATGAGAAAAAGGTCTAACTTTTGAGGAAAACATCAAATTTAGAGATAAAACGTAAATTTTTTGTAACAAAAAGTCAAAATTGTGAGAAAAAAGTCAAAATTTTGAGATAAAGTGGTTGAATCTTTTAGACCTTGTGAGGAATTCTATAAAACCCTCTTAGACAGAGGAGGACATGCCCAGGCAAAAGAGAAAGTTTGGTCACCCTTTTTATACTTGATATGTACCACATATATCTGACAAGTCCAAAATCATGTCTTATTTCAAGTTAATTAAAGACAAAAATGACATCTGAATTGCTTGTAACCACTCAAAGTAATCTGCCAGTGGGCACATGGGCAGATTGTATTTTGCAGTGAAGGTGGAGTCTTTGAAGAACAGACACTTCCCAAAGGGGCGTCACCACAGTGGGGGTCTTTGGAAGCTGTTATCATGTTTGGATGGCACTTTTTGAACTGAGAGCACAGAGGAAACTTTAAGGAATTATGAGAGTCTTTTCACGAGGTATGTGTGTGTGTGTGAGAGAGAGAGAGTGCATACGTGTGTGTTTTTCAATGGCACACAGATCCATCCTGAATCCTTAAATGAGCCGCAGCCATGAGTCCAGTCCAGTCACGCTTTCAGCACCTCGGACAGCTCTATTAGTTTCATCTGCATTACAAACCACCAATCAGCACCAAGGACAGCTCCAGGCTGCCTGCTGATGCTTAAATCAGAGGAATACTTGCTCACACAGCACAGCTTATTAGACAGAAAATAAATATATAAATGTTGTCTGCCCAGAAAAAATAAATCTGCAAAGTTTTGCTGATCATAATGTATGATAATTGATCGTTTGACAGGATGAGGCTGAGAAGGATTCTTCAATGATAAATGTGTTTTCCTCAGTGATTTTTGCGATTTTCAAGTCCCATGATTTGTGTTGTCCTTCAGTGATATAGTGTCCATTTCAGAACCCTTATGTAAGTATGCTAATTCTCCTGCTTTGGTGGGATGTAACTTATTTCCAAGGACTCCTTGAGGGTGAGTTTGGGGAAAAATATGTGTCATAATTTGAGATACAAAATGGTAGCCTGTTCCATACTGTCTCATAAATTACTTTTATACAGCTGGTTTACCTCCCTCCCTCCCTCTCTCTCTCTCTCTCTCTCTCTCTCTCTCTCTCTCTCTCTGTCATCATCTGACACATATGTCTCTCTATCTAGACACATATTGTTTAACTGAAAAGTTTCTAGGTCTGTTTTGAGGGACTTCACTGCAGAGAGAAGTAGAAACAAACAAGTAAAAGTAAAAAATAAAGTTCACTGACTTCATCTGTAACAAACAGAGTAAAATCTGAAGGGGTGGGGAGACAGCGAGCACAAAGGAGAAAGTGGCAGGTGCAGTGAAAACAATCAGGTGCCTGCAGAGGCGTCGTCTTGTCGTGCCGCATTAGCCCAGAATCCCCTCTGAACATTTATTCCACAGGCGTACATGTAGTGAACATGTCTCACTATCACGTTTATAATCCCGTGAGGCCTCAGCCATGTTTCACTGTGTTTTCACATCATCCAGGCCTCATTAAGTCACTCACCCAGAATGATAAGCAGTCATTGTCTTGTTTCTGTTTTTAACATAAGTTATTCAAAATTTACCGTGGCAATCAGAGTTGATTGAAGCTGTTGCCACCTAAGTGTGACGTGCATGGAAAATGAGGTGTGTCTGATTTGAAAACATCGTCATGTGTTTATTAGAGGCAAGTGAGGCTCGGCGCAGGTTAATCATCTTAAGGAAATTGATGGATGCTTCATCAGCCATGCGGCACTCCTTAAAGCAGAGTTAACTGGCACAGCATAAAGCAGAGATACAGTGGAAGTTTCTTGTTATATTTAGTATGAATTCCTGTCTAGTCTGCATATTCACTTACTTCAACATTTTGTCCTAGTTTACAATCCATCAGTACAACACATTAAAGGGACTGTGAGGACTTTCTGAATGATCTTTGAAAGTCTAATATCTAGATACATGACTGATCATAATCCCTCATTTAAAATGAGATTATCAGCACTGAAAAGGTTATTTCTAAATGCTAATTCCCAATTGTTTTGGACTGGACTGGATTGGTCAAAGTCTCTATGACAACAATGCATTGAGAGATCTGTTTTTTCCTCTGCTCAAAACAATAAATGTGATTTATTTATGACCCCTATACACATACCCTTAGGGGCGTGGTTGGCTTCTCCAGCAGCAGATGAGGCACACCTGACTCCACTCAGCTAATCACCCTTCCTATAAAAGCCTGGTTTTCACTCCACTACTCTGCCGGATAATTCTGTCTCGTATGGTAGAGTTGCACAGATCTCTCCTGGATACTTTTGAACCGTCTTTTGAAGAATATTTTTGTTCTCGGGAGTCTTTTTGTGCTAACCCTGGTTTTCATGTGTTCAGGTCTTTTGGTTTGCCTCACTGCCTTGATGCCTCTCTGAGTTTTTTGTTTTGCTCTTGTGGACTCCTGTTTGGTCAGCCGGCTCCCTGCCTTCACTACCTTCCTTTTTGTTGAACATTAAAGCCTTATTTTTGCATATTTATCTGCTCCAGTCTCATTAGACAAACACTTAGCACTATTTTTCTAATAACTTTGACTTTATTATCTCAAAATGTTGACTTTTTTTCTCATAATTTTGTCATTGTCTCAATTTTTTTTGTCACAACTTTGACTTTTTATCTCGTAATTTTGACTTTAAGGTTAGAGCATTGGAGTGATGCCCGTAGCCAAGTGCAGCAATTTATTATTAGTAGTATTAATGGTCTGTCGATCTAGCTGAAAAAAACCCGGGAATTCGGGGGAATTTTATAAAAACTCCAGGACATAAATTTACGGCCAAAAAGGAGGACATGTGTAAGCAATAGATTATTTATGGTCACCTTAAATTGCTCCTTTGGATTGAAAATTCATATCTTGCAAATCAAATCCACCTTAACAGAGGCACACAAACATGCATACATTCATCCACACACGCGCGCACACACACTCATACATACCAGGCTGATACCACACAGTCCCCAGGGTAAGATATCGCTTTCTGCCTTGCGGCCATGTCACCACAGCTGTCAGAGCCCAGTCATGCAGGTCATGACCCATACGTCAACATCAGAGATTGTGGTTAGTGGTGGGCAGTATTGATCTGGCTGAGATGGAGGAGGTAATTTAGATAAATGCTAATGCAGCCAATGGTGGCTAAAATGCAACAGCTAATTAACCCATGTGGGCACACTTTCTTAGAAAACAGCATCCACGCTTCACTGAGAATAGGATGCAAAAATAACAGAATTCTTTACTTGTTAACATCATGAAACTTCATGTTTGCTTTTAATCAGGCGTATTCTAATCATAGCAGCCAGTTAAATACAGAATCTGCGTCTTTTTCCCTTTAAAATATCCTCTGCCTCACATACAAATACACAAGAGAGAGAAAGAGAGAGAGCTGTCAGGTCAAATCTATGTGGTTCAATAGCCTCAGTGCAAATTCAGGCCAAATTGGCACATTCTCATATTACGGATGCACCTGGGCTCCGTAAAGTGACCTATCTGCAAAACTCAGTTCATGCCTGTGTGTTTGAAACAGAGAAATGCATGCAGATACTCACCTTGACCTCTACTTTTTTAAAGTTTTGCATTGCCTCAGGTGTGCACATAAGTTTTGTCCTTTACAGAAGTATTACAGGAACAGAGATCTTGGCATAATTCATGAAATGTGTTGAATATATTTATTCGGCACTAATAAATAACAGGAGTCTTGTACAAAGTGAGAAATGTTTTCGTTTCTCTTTTATGAAAGGATCAGATACTTTTCAAGAAGTGACAGTGCTGGTATGTGAATGTTCACTAAGTAATGTTTCTGCCTAAAAAAAAAAAAAAAAAAAAAAAAAAAAGCACATTCCAGTGATTATTTTATCTTTCATGGCACCTATTCTCTCTGCAGGCATGTGTGAGTCTGGCTGTGATGATATGTTGTGTCACCTTTAGAGAAGAGATGGGGGAGGTATAGTCTTCTATAATGGCATCATTGAACACACAGATGCCCAGTTCCACTATCATTCCAGTTTTACAG
>RPOG01005883.1:0-28194 GCA_008086565.1 Thalassoma bifasciatum
TGCCTGCTTGTTGTGAGAGCTATCAGCTCCGTGCACTCGTCGCAAGATATCAGATACAGCATCACTTTTGGAGCTAAAATCCCCTGCAGTCACAGCCTCTCTCTGATCTTCACTCATTGAGAGCTGCAGTTTTCACAGGCGTGGCCTTAATAGATAACAGTAAAATTAACAGAGCCTTTCCTCTGACAGCAGCTGAAGAATTAACAACAGGGACGACAGCAAATGAAAGGGTGTTGAGGCTCCGGAGCAGCAGCAGTGACAGTGACGGTAATGGAGAAGGCATTATCCATGTTCCCTCAAAACTTGCAGAAACAGGACATGTTTCCATAGAGACAAGAAAACAATTATATTTCTGAAGGGGCTGCTGGGCTCAGTGATGGGTTTGCACAGATGCTTTGTACACAGAGGAAGGAGATGGCTTACATGGCTGATATCAAAGCTGCAGAGACAGGACATGTAGAGCTCAACAGACCAGAGCTGAAGACAACTCACGCAGAGACATTTCCTCTGACCCCCAGCTTCTCTTTAAATGAATCTTAGGAGGAATGTAATAAAGCTGATTCATCAAAAACAGGAACTAACCACTGCTAATGAAACAGTGGGAATTAGACGTTTTTTTACCTTATTTATCTTCAGCTATGAGCACTGTGTGAATATCTACCATGACTAAATAGATATCTCAGTACTGAGGCGAAAGCTGTTACCAAGCACCACCCATCACCAACATTGCCTGTCTGCTTTTACCAAGAGGAAACAGCCTCTCTGCACCAGCTGTGTGCCAAGCCAGCAAGAGACTCAATGTTTACTCTGGTGGTCACCAAATTCCCATCCACAGCAAATGTAAACAACTTCTGTTTTGTCAAGAGAAACCATCTGGCAGAACTCTGAAACTTAACAACCAGTTCTTTAAAAGACCCTGTGGAAATTAAAACTTTAAAATGATCCGTGAAAGTTGATTTGTTGACTTGGACATTCTTAGTTGAATCTAATGTATTGTTATATGAAGAAATTTGCTCATTTCTCATTTGATGAAAACAATAGTCTTCAAAAAGGTTGATAACTGGACAACAAAACAGTGAAAAAGTTTTGTGGCTTTTAGTTTCAAGTTTATATTTTAGCACATATTTTCATTCAAAGATTCAGAATCTCAAAAGTTTTCTGCACTGAAGGGTTGAGGTTGAAAACCAACTGTCAGCCCATGAGCCTGAGAAAGAGGAAACTAAATGCAAACAGAATCCAGAAACACCAAACACCCACTGATAAATAAAACTCACGTTACAGGATCTGTTTACTTCTTTCTTTAATTATGAACTCTTGTAACCAAGGCTGTTTTTTCTCTGCTCTGTTTAATCTGTTTTTATTTCATCATCTTACCGGTTGAGAGAGCACAAGTTAGAATGCACAATCGAAAAACCTCCAAATTTAGAAGAGAGAACAAATAAAGGAAATCATTTCATTTATTCTGAAGGTATATAAGTGTTTGGTTTCAAGATAATTTCTTAATTCAATCCACAAATAAAATAAATTGAGAGTTTTTGTTTACATTTTGAGTGTGAAACTGTGTGTGTATCAGTGTACAGTTTGCTCAACATACCGTCACCTTCTCTAAATCTGCGTCTGGGCAGGTGGGAGACAAGGGGCTGATGGGACTGAGGGAGGGAGAGCTCCCGGCACTGGAGATGTACTCAGGATCAGGAACATACAGAACCTGCAAACACAATACAGCAGTGTATTTACAGAGACTCTGCCTTTAGCACACACCAAACATAATCACACAGATATAAAAACACAGCCTCTGTCTCTCACACACATGAACGCCAATTATTCTTCAGACTGAAAAGCAATAACACGCTATCATGTTACTTCCCTCAGGTTATCACTGGTGTAGAAAGAGAATTTTGCCATTTAAGAGTGAAAATACCTTTTAAATTTGTCTAAATGAGTTGATTAATCACTGTGGTCATCCAGGGTCATTCATTGTTCAGTGACTTCTATTAATTTATCAATTCTGTGAATAAATCACATTTTCTGCCATAGCACTCCACTGAGGGGCTGCTAGCTGCAGATTTGCTGAGCGTCTGTGGTGTGATCTGCTGTAGTGATTCAAATGGCGACTGAGGAGCTGTTTGATATTGTAATAAAATGATATTGTTTTCTGTTTTCTATAAGAGGGAGAATAAGAGGAATAACACCAGGATTAAATTATTAGATCCATCTTATATCTAAAAAAAGACATCTAATCATTCAAGTCAAAAGTTCAATAATTTCCTGACTAACTCAGTCAGTCTCCAGCGTAGTTTTTCACACTGCAGTGATAAAAGCTTAATTCTGATTGGTCCCTACTCCAAAACAATGGTCTGTTAATTCTGAAGAGCAGCTGCTGTAACCAACAAGGGCTGCAGCTCTCAGCACAGACTGTGGAGGACAGCGCAGCACTATCAGTGAGCATTAAAGGGACATTCCACTGTTTGTGAAATGGGGCTGTTTGAGTAACAATGGATGCAGGTCAGCAATGTTAACTTTTTGAAATCCCTCCAAACAGGATTTTTAAACACTTCAAAGCCCGTTTTGTTTTTGTACTATTTGAAGACAAAACACAGATGTGCTTTTCCACCTGCAGTGGTCGACTGATTAGACCCATAAAAAAATGTGTCACTGATGTATGATGAATTTTTACATTTTTGCAGCTTAGTTTTGCAGGGCAGCTGTTGTGCTAGATTCTGTGTACCTGTTAAACTTGTATCACTTCAGCGTTACAGGAAATTTACCTTTTAAATGGAGTAAAGTAACTACCTCTGTTCTTCATAAGAAATGTCAGGTTAAGTTAGAATAATAATCAAAGAGAAGTCAACTCATTTCAGGCGAGCTACTGATTTAAATGCGTCTTTGGACAGAGCTCGAACACAGTGACCCTCATTCATCAAACATGCACACGACTGAAAAATGGGTGTAGGCTCAAATCCATGCACATATTGGTATTTATCAATCTTGAAGTGGAAGGAGGGAACGCTCAAATCCCCACCAGGTCTGAGTTTTGTATTCGTAACTTTCAAGTCAGGGGAGCACGGCGCAGTGGGGAAAACCAGTCTGGGACAGAGAATAATTATAAGTGCAGTGCATTTTGAGACAAACAAAAAACATTCAAAGACTATGTGAAATTAGTCAAATCAGATATGAAACCAAGAATGTATATAAGATTTCACTCTACTTCTGCCAACCCCTGTAAAATACACTGAAGCTGTCGTCATATACCTTTCCTTAATCGATTTACACTAATTATTATTGATTCATCCCAAATAATATTACCACATAAATCTGAACTGTGTGTGGGGAAAAAGTAGACAATTTAATAATAATGGACATTCAACATGAGATTAAAACTGATCATCTTGTTTGGTGGTACAAATAACCACAGCAATCCACTGTCCTGTGTGCAATTGCACAGACCCAAAGTTCTTCTTGGCCAGGAAACAAAATGACCACAGATTCATCAGTACCAGATCAGACATTCGCCCAGGTATGCATGTTTTATAAATCAGTCATAAACATTGCTGGGAGCTCGTTTCTACACACAAATCTGCGCTGGATTTGCGTTTCCACACAAGACTGATCAATGAGGGCCAGTGAGTCTAAGAGACTATTATCAACAGAAGAAACATAAACCAACAGGACCATTTCTAAATCAATATACAGTACAAACTATAGACTTACTGAGTCTGCAGCTGTACAATAAGCTGGATAAGGTATAAGGATACATCCCAAAGGGTGAAATATATCCTTTGAAACTTGATCATTTCTTTGTTGTCTGATGCGAGACGCTTTTAAAACTCAGTCTTGGAACAATGACCTCACCTTAAGGGAAGACTGTTGCTATGTTGTCAGGCTTTTAGGTTTGGGGTTGATTAAGAAAAAATCAAACAGAACAGAATTTTGAATAGAGATTGCTCCTTAACTTGTAGAATAAAATTGAGGAGTTACCATACTAATGTTTTGAAAAAAATTAAAGCTGAAATTTACAGCAGCTGTTGTTGTGTGGTTCAACTTCTCCTTCAGCTACGGAAGCAGATACAAACATATTTTATTTTAATTCAAAAGTATTAACAAATTACAACACTTAAGGTACTCAATTGTAGAAAGACAAAAAAAGAGAAGCTGAGAGATAAAATGGTAGGTAGATGTTGTCAGAACCAAAACATCTAGGGTGAATGCAGAGCTCATCATCCTAACTTTGTGTCCGTTGACCTGCTTTGTTGAGGGACATGCAGTGCTGGCAGAAGCAGGCCAGTTAGCTGGGATATAGATCGCAGGGGTTTAAAGGGATTGATCATCATGCTGGATATGTGAGATGTTCCCACAAAATCTTTAATTCAATGTCTACTTTGAGTGCACAATAAAGTGCCAGAGGTAGAAATGTTATTGATGTATTGATGAGAAGCTGTAGATATGAGTTTGCTGCAGAACAGCAGTGACGTCATGCAGCTGTTTTGCATTGGTACACACCTGGCCTGGCACCACCGCTCTGGAGAAAAGCTTGTTTAGCTGAACCAGTTCGTTTGGTGTGGTGTCAAACTTCAGGGCGATGCTGTTCAACGTGTCCCGCGATTCCACCTGGAGAAAGAAAAAAAGGGAGAGGAGAGGATCAGGCAGCTGTAGAGGACAATGTCATAACACTGGTATAACACGCAGAGAAAAAGTAAAGTCAGCTCAGTAATAAAACACCAACGACCAAAGGGGACAAGAAATCCTGAGAGGAACAGAGAACACATTTCTAGACCCTCCTCACAAGAGTCAGCATCAACTGGACTACAGGGACACACATCTACAAGAGGCTGCACATGAACTGAAGACACCGAGCATCAGCGTGAGATTCCTAAGGACCGTTCAGACTCCAGCATGGAGGAGAGTGGAAGAAAAGTGCTCCCATGGCAACAAGCAGTAAACAAAGATGGTGGAAAACAGATGGCGACGTGCAGGGATGAGCTGCGGGAGTTAAGGAGAGAAACAGCGCAGGGGAGACAGAGCAGAGGCCAAACTAAAAGCTAAATTGAGCATAAAAGATTGGATACATCATCTCTGTGAGTTACAGTTATTGTCAGTATTAGCTATAAATCAGATTAACATATGAGGAAACAAAGGGAAAATATGTCTCTGTTTATATAGAAAGACCTTCCTAAAAAGAAGACTGTACTCTAGACAAGACAAATTACTTCCAACTTGGCTAAAAGAAAAGAAAATACCGCTCCACAATTTGTTTGTTTGTACCAAACAGGGTTCATTTAGCCGAGACAAACCCAGAACAACCTCTGAGGAACATTGTAGATAATCACAAAGAACAATTTCAGGCCCTGCTGATGAGTCAAAACGCTGGAAAACACCTTCTTCAATTTAAAGAAACGATTCAGCTCTACTGAAATCATAAACAAAATAACAGAAATATATTGGTTACATATAACAGTATAACAGCAGCTTAGAGATGAGTTATTCAAGGAATAAAAAGGCACAGGAGCAGAAAATGTCTCTGTTCGCTGATGATTTGCAGGTTTATTTATACATATATGGCCATATATTTAGTTAATAACCCTTGTACTCTTAAAGAAAAAGTTAGATGAACATGATTACCTTTTAGGCTCTAAGTTGAATGTTTGAATGCAGAGTCTGTTAGTCTGAGTTACAAGGTCTTTACCTCCTGAGGTCACTTCACAACAAAAGGCATGAAACAAGTATTTATCACGTCCTAATGCAAATCATATCTTCACAGGAGAAACTCAGCTGCCACCAATGTCAAGTCATACTCCAACCTTTACGTTTTGACCATTTTTGCCACTTCAAGCCTTATTTCATTGCTACTTCTTGCCATTTTTTGCCAATTTTCACTGTTTATTTTGGTCACTTTTCACCATTTTTGCAACTTTCTGACAACTTTTTAAGTTTTTCCAATTAGTTCTTCCCAATTTTTTGCTACTTTAAATCCATTTTAGTTACCTTTCATTTAATTTTTTGCCACTTTCAAGGTCGTTTTAAACACTTTGTCTCCTGCAGTGTTGAGTAACACTGGTGTAGAGAAGAAAACATCAACTGCAAAAACAATTGTCTCTGGTATTCAGGCATATTCAGATTAAAGAAATATTGCACCCTCTGCGATTAAAATATTGCAACAGCCTTATTGCGATTTAATCTTATTTCTGATCATTGCCCAGCCTTAACCAACCCTCATCCTTACTCCTCATGATTCGAGTTAACCAGTGAGCAATAAAAGCCCTGAACAGTTCACCATCACCCATCAGCTGTAGCATTGTCAGGTTTTAACCAGTGGCTAGCCTCATTGTATCATGTAGAACCATGTGCTGTCTGAACTCCTTACTCAGCGTATTGCGATTGTCTACAGAGAGGCCCGGAACAATCAAAGCGACTCAAAATCAGATATTTATAATTCTGTTGTGAGTATGACGACAACAGACATGAAGCAACACTTCTCTGGTTTTTTCGTCTTCTCCCCTTTGTTAAATATTGCATCCAGTTTTGCCAGGCTTAGAAAAACTCAGAGAAATGACAGAAACGACAGACTCTTGACATAACAAACTGCCTCCAGGATTGATGAACAGTCAGACAGGAGACACAGCAGCATTACAAATAGCTGGCTGAGTAGGAGGAACCAAGACAGATGAGCTGGAAGATTACTTACACACATCAGAGAGTGTGTATGTGTGTGTGTGTGTGTGTGTGTGTGTGTGTGTGTGTGTGCGCCTCATGACATGATCAGAATAATGAACATGAGACTCTTTGCCCAGTATCACATATGATGAACTCAGGCTCCAATAAACAAAGAGTTCTGGCCTTCGTTAGGAGATGTGAGTCTTAGTCAGGGGGATTTTTTCAATGTTTGCAGAAATGGATGACGGAAAACAATTCATACAACAATTCTTACAAAGAGCTGAACAGAGGCGAAAGCAGGGAGTCAGAGAAATGTGTGTATCTGTCATTTAAAAAATTAATTAAGCACGGATCATTTCATAATTTAAGAGTTTTAAACACGCAAAGTAATTCTGCAGGAACCACAGAGTCACATGGGAGCCTTAAAGAGTGAAGCTTTGTAAAATCAAACCTCCATCAGCACAAATGTTCAAAGTATGTTATTAAACCTGTTCACTTTGACATCTTGTGTGGATCAGATTGAGCAGAGCTTCACTGATAAGGACAAGGACCTGTAAACATATCTAGAGTGGAAAGATGTCAGGTGGTGACTAAGGGCAGAGTCATACTGGAAAACTTTGCCGTGTTTGGCCACACATCAGATGGAAAGTCTGGCTCGTTTGGCCAGTGTGACTGCAAGTAAACGGTGCTTAGCCACGGTTTATGGTTTAGGAGAGGTGTGCTGAAGCCGGCTCACTCCATGCACTAGCACACGCACGTGGGCGCCACGCGTACACTATGTATCATGCATGATTTATGATCGCCTCGACCACTCCTCTGGATAATCATTTTAAGCAATGGTGAGGTGTTGGAGGGCTGTGTTGGTCCAAAACAACTTAACAGAAGCCAAAAAGTGAGTAAGCCTCATGTCATTTGATCAAAAAACAAAAAATAAATAAATTCTGCGCATCATTTCACTGGCCTCTTTTCTTCCCTTTTGGGATTGTGTACCATCATTCTTTGTAAATAGTGCAAGTATTTATATATATATATTTTCTAAATTGCTATTTCTATTAACTATTTTAAGTCTTTATTATGATAGTAATAATGATAATGGTAGGGGTAATAATATTGATAATAATTATTATCATTGTTGCTGTTGTTGTCATTATTATTGTTATTATTATTATAATTATCACTAAAGCTTATTTTTTATCTTATTTGTTTTTCTTCTTATTCTACTTTATTCTATTATATCATTTTATTTTATTGTTGTATCTTTTGCACTTGGAATGTATATGACCTGCTGTGACGTTGAAATTTTCCCCCATGATCAATAAAAACTATTCTATTATCTATTCTCTTCTAAAGATGTGACAATGTTCTCCAGGTTCTCTAATTTACTGACTGATGAAACTGCGTCTTGTTGATCGTGAGTGTGTTGGCTCAGTCTAGTTCATGTTGTAGCACTGTGATTACCGGCTGTACTGTCCTGCCACGGGTGGCGCTGCAGGAAGTGCATCGCGCTTAAGTACAGCACGGTTTAAATGTCCAGTGTGACCACGCCCTTGGATAATATGAAAAAAGGAAGTATTTTTAAACATTTGACCTTTTTTAACAAGAGGAGGGAAAACAACTTCTAAGCATGATGCTAAATTCAGAGTAAAGAGATAAGTGAATCATGGGCTTTATTTTCTCTGTTGAAAGCTGTTGGTCCTTCACTCAGACAAGTGGATGCAGACTTTCAAATTGGCTAAAACTGTAGCAGAAAACTCTATATTTACATCCAAAGCACTTAAATTCCTCATTTCTCCACGCGTCTAATCTAAAATATGACTGTGAGGGATTCATGATTCCAATTACTTAGATTTGGTTACTACAAACCACACAGGAGCTGACAAAGTAATTGCTGAATAACCATCTTATTGTCAGGAGTCATTTCTAACACATTACCTTGCGTCCTATTTACTGGAGAGTGAGAAATGCCAAACAAAGACTGACCTTGGCTGATGAGACTCATGGTAAACAAGTAAATAAGATTCACGGTCAGTCACAACGTTTAGATACACTCTGACCCAGAGGTCTGACTGCTCCCTTTGTACGACCGTAAACTCGATCAACAATCCTCAAAATAGAGCAGGAGTCCAACCATTAGTTAAAAGTGGGAGGATCGTGGTCACATGGGGTACAAGTTTGCCTGGTATGAGAGATGAACTGTAGGCAAAATGAGTTTTACCTTTCACTCGTGTAAGTCTGATACATGATGAGTAAAAAGTAGCTACACACATCACATACTGTGTGTATCTGATCCAAACTGCTGCTTTTGGCCTCCATATTTGACCAACTGTAACTTCTGCATTGAAGCACACGTCCACAGTAAAGCCACTCACAAAACACACAAGAGATTTGACCATGAAAATGTGACAAAATGCTTCATGCTGCTGAGAAACATTGAGGATCCAATCACTTAAATCTTCTCGCACACTTTTTGAAGTTGAGGCGCTATTGACATGCAGATCGTGTCTTTGCGGTAATCTCCCCTGACAGTTCAAATAACCTTTAAAAACCCTGACTGTGTCATACAAGAGCTTAGTGTTTAACCTTGTTTTTGCCCTTTAATAATCAATACATCTGAATGTAAAGTTAACCTTTGATGCATCTCATGGCACTCTAGTTCAGAGAGGGAGGGGGGGGGGGGCAGGAGCACATGCATATGTATAGAGATGCAGTAACTCAATGGTGGAAAAAAATCTGTAGGTTACAGCTCTTTGACTGCTGTCTTGTTGGGTCCTCTGCCAATTGAAGACAGACTGTGCTTTTCATTTAGGCATGTTACAGTTTTCTGGTTGGTATTCTGCAGGATTTAGGAAGAAAGGGTGAATAATTCTGCTGATAATCATGTCTTTGCCTCTTCACTTAGACAGCCATGGTGGGTTATGTGAGGGTAAGCATTCATTTATTCAATAAGCCAATAACTTACTGCACTGCTGGTGTTTTCTGGAGCAGCCCTCTCCCTGCTTAGTGGGTTACAGAAGACTGAACAATTTTAGAAAAAGATCTAATTGCAATTCTTCAAGCAGATATTGCGATTTCAATTAGATTCAAGATTTTCAAATCAAGCCTCAATGAAGTTTTCACAGTGTAGAGTAACATTTACAATCAAGATGGATCAAGATGAGATAACACTCCTTATCCTGTCTTGATGTTGGGTCTCTGTTAATAAAATAACTAAATACTCTAACATTAACAGGTATCAACCTGCTAATGTTTTGTAAAGTGTCTTGAGATAACGTTTGTTATGATTTGGCGCTATATAAATAAAGATTGATTGATTGATTGATTGACAAACGTGACAGAAAATTACATTGTACCACTGAAACAGCAAAAGCTTCTACTCTTATGCAAGGATGAAAACTGAAGGTAATAATTGTTTCCAAATTTTGGATAAAAGGACAATATTTAAAGATAAAAGTGGAAATTTTGAGAAATAAAGACAAAATTCTGAGACCATAAGTCAAAATTTTGAGTTAAAAGTCAAAATTTTGAGATTACAAAATTCCAAATAAAAAAAAAATCAATTAAATATCATATAAAAAAAGTCTAAAGTTTCACATTAAAGGCCAAAATTTTAAGATTAAGACAAAAGTCTGGGACAAAAAGTCAAATTTTTGAGATAAAGTGTCAACATTTTGAAATAAAGGCAATGTTTGAGATAAAAAGTTGAAATTTGATTTAAAAAAGAAGTCAAATTCTTAGATAAAAGGCAAAATTCCACCTTTTTGAAATAACCCCACCAAGAATTAAGGCACTTATGAAAACAAAAGAGGGTTCAAGTCAGGACTATAGAGGTGAACCTAATGAAGTGGCTGGTTAGTGTAAACCAAAGCTTTGACTCAAAGTTCAGTGGAGGTTATATAACAACAGCAGTGAGCACAAAAACAGTACTCATCGATTAAAATATAAAAGTTCAGGTTTATTTAGGGCATTTAAACAACTTTAATGTTGGTAGAGAGCCTTTTTGTACTTTATATTACAGGACTGTTGGATGTTTGGTCAACTGGCAAATTTAAGGCAACTCTTCATCATGTTCGTGTTCTGGTTTCATATCAGTTTGAACTATGTATTCTTGAGATGGAAATGTACATGAAGTACTTGAGATCCTTTTGAGACCATTGTTAAGACCTTTCTGCTGTGTATACAAAAAAAACCCAAAAGTGCATAAGAGG
This sequence comes from Thalassoma bifasciatum, assembly GCA_008086565.1. Lineage (NCBI taxonomy): Eukaryota > Metazoa > Chordata > Actinopteri > Labriformes > Labridae > Thalassoma > Thalassoma bifasciatum. Next base: position 10,857 of record RPOG01005883.1, read on the forward strand.
CCAAACAGCCTCCAACAGATGGCACTGATGCTACGTTCAGGATCTGTCTGGATTTTTACAAGTTAGAAACTTCAATTCTGTCCAAGAGTCAACAACACTTTTTAAACTTTTGTAAATCTCCTGGGTGCATGGATCTGTTCGTCTGTCTGTCTGTCTGTGTGGTTTGTGTGATAGCACTGATGTAGTGATGAGACGTGTCAGAGCTGATGTTGATGTTGGCAGTGAAGGTGAATCTTGGCTCAGTCCTCAGGTAATCTTGGCCTCTCTCCTCTGCAAGTTTGGTATCTGCTGATAACAGCAAAGAGGGTGCTCTGATCTCTTTTGGGTCAGTCAGGGGCTTTAACGCTGGATGTGAACTAGAACAGCTCTACTTGCTTTGGCTCAACATAACATAACATAGCAGGAAATAATCAGCATTGTCACTTTGATCTAGTATAAGTGGTTGTGTTTCCTGTAAATGTGGAGCTTGGTCCCTCTATTCCTTGATTAAAACTGACACACAATCCTGTGAGCACTGATTTATGGATCTGAATGTAACCAGTACAGAAAAACACAACCAGTACCTTCTATGAGTCTTTCATAAACACAATGTTTCTTGATTCTCCTTCTTTAGCAGTATGGTTATCATATACACTAGTTATGACATCTCCACTCACAAGCTCTGACATTTCCTTCTCTTGTGTGTTTGAGGCTTTGATAACTTTCTGTAGACTTTAAAGAGGAATTTTCCTGCATATTTAATGACAAAACCATCTCCCTCAAAATTCATACTGATTAAAATTGGGTTTATTCTGACAGCAGATGCAGATGAAGAAAGCAGAATGAGATGGCCAGTTTATATGACGATAACATGTTTTTGGTGCTGTTTATTTTTTGTCTTTCTATGAAATATAAAAGTCTAAAATAATAATATCAGCTTTTTCATCCAAATCTAGCACCTCTGATTTTCTTCACATGCCTCAATTGTCTTTTGGTTCAACTAACTCAAGATAAAACCAATATCAGCCTCCAGATGTTATTGGCCGATATAGGCTTAAAAATATATTATAGGGAATTATCGGTATCTGAAGTTTACTAATCAGTGTCTGTTCTTATGCATTTCTGAGCCTGCATGAGCGCTGCATGGGACATTTATAGACACATGCTTTATGATGTATAACTGTTGCTCAGGTCATTGATGAAAAGAGTAATTGCATACATCGTCACAATTCCAAGATGCTTGTTTTCATAGAGAAAAATTCACCTCTCATACATGAGGACATGGGGGAAAAGAAATACACAGCTCATATGAACCAATCAGAATTACTCTTCTTGTAGCTTGATTTTTTTCATTTTACAGAATGTGTATTGAGCACTAGACAGCAATTGTTTAATATTTTTAATGCTGCTATCTTGAGATCAAACTTGTCATTGTTTAAGGGGACAGGAGATTACTTAACACTGTCTTTAATGCAATTAATTGACCCAATTAACTGTCCTGATCGATTCATCTGTCTGTTTCTATTTCATACTACAACAACTTTTGTCTGACTTGTTTTCATAAATCCACAAAGTAAAAATCAATCCGCCATTTTTATTCATTTTACACCAAATGATAAAAATGTTATCCACACAGAGAAAGCAAACAGGCTCACCATGAGCTCGCTTTTGGCATCATTTAAGAGGAAAAACCTTCTTTTAACAGGCAGAAACAAGATCAAACAGCACCAATTAGATGGGCAGAAAAGGAGGCAAAACGTAGACAAACACATCGGCCCAAACAACAACAACAGCTATTAAAAATGACTGGGTTCATTCCCCGTAGATGCAGTGACACCTGCGAGCTAGTTCAGGCAGTCAACTCGAGCTGCAGTGATTTAACACCTGACATGCGTCATTCTCACAAGGGCCCCAATTTGGCGGTCTACTTGAGCGGACAGATTTGCAGTCTCTCTCCCTGCTTTGTCATCGCCGCTGCTGCCCTGCACCAGTGCTGTGCTCACCATCTGCCACCTACCCAGCATCCACCTGCAGACTGTCCCAGCAGGGAGATATTATCTCATCATTCTTAAAATATCTGTATGTAGATTTATTATGAGAGGATGATGACGGAAGCATAAAACACACACACAACATTTCCTTTTTTTTCTGCAGCAGTAAACCTTTCAGTGATTAAAGACTGTGAACACTGTGGCAATACAAGAGAAAACAATATCAAAAACGGTCCCAGTAGAAGACCTAAAACATTTACAACTTGAAGAGCTTAGTGACACTGGAGCCACAACAAGGTAACAATTCTAACAAACGACTCTTCCTTAAATATATCAAAGCTGCTTCTGATGGAAAAATATGAAACATAGATTGGACTATCTTTATAGAGAGTGCTGTTAGTGATCATGTCACCCTGTCGACTCAACTGGAGCATCAGTGTTCATTAGAGCTGAACAATTTTAGGAAGAGATCAATGTGATTTTTCTGGCAGATATTGTAATTTCAAGTAGAATCGCGATTTTCTTCAAATCAAGCTTCAGTGAAGTCTTCACAGTGTACAGTAACATTAACAAAATTAGCAGAAAATTACATCAAAAGCTATAACTCTAATGCATGGATTAAAACTAGAGGGAATATTTGTTTCTAACTTTAAGATAAAAGGTCAATATTTTCTGTTAAAAAGTGGAAATTTTGAGCGATAAAGACAAAATTCAAAGATAAAAAGTCATTAATTTAAGATTATAGTCATTAATTTGAGAAGAAAAAAATCGTAGTTTGAGAAACCAATTTGACATCATGTGGAAAAAGTTGAAAATGTCACATTTAAGGTCAAAATTCTAACAAAAAGTCCCATTTTTTGAGATAAAATGTCAATACTTTTAAATAAAGGCAGTGTTTGAGATCAAAAGTTGAAATTCTGGACTCCTTACTTTTAAAAATCTAAGATAAAGGGCAATATGTTGAGGGAAAAAAAAGTAGATTTTGAGATGAAAAATTGAGTTTTGACTTTTCTGAAAACCCAGAGTATAACATCTCTACTGAGTCTGAACTTTAAATACAATTCTTGCAATTTCTAAACCTGAATTTCTTATAGTACTTGTAGTTCTAACAACTGAAGAGCAAAAAAAAAAATATCTTGGACTCTTAACTTTTAAAAATGTTGTTGTGCAAAATATCTTTAATTGTGTCAGGTCAAAAAAGATAAATAAATACAAAAACAATTTAAAAAACCAATTTGAACAGATTCAACCATCCTAAGGAAAAAAATATTTTCCCCTAAAAAGAACATGTGTAAAACAGCTGACACAACAGATCCTGGGTCAGTCAGGGGCGCAGCAAAAAAAACCCACAGCTTTGGCGATCACGTGATTACAACGTCTGAAATTGTGATTTTGATCAGAAAACGATGAATTATTGAGCCCTTGTGTTCGTGCCAGAAGCTACCAACAAGGCCCCTCCCACAATGACATCACCAATCCTTAGTGGCAAGAACAGAAAAGTGGTAGGTTTACCAGAAGTCACTGAAGGAAGGTTTTCTGTGAAATTGCTGTCATTTCATCGAAACATATTCCACGGTTACAGACTGAAGAAGCAGATAATAAGGCTGTCACTACAGCAATACTCTCTGAGCTACAAGGGGAAAGAATCCGCCGCTTCCCAGATCTCCCAACGGGGAAAATGAAACAAACCAGCTCTTTGATGACGCAAGAAACCACAAGAGGCCAGAATGTGAATGGATTCCTCCACTCGGCTCTTACGTCTCTCTATGGTACATGAGGATGATACTCAGTAGTGGAGTTTGGTTCATGAGCTGGGACGTCTGAGGTCTGAGCCACAGTTAATTGAGGTCAAAGGTGTTTTCACTCCTGAAATATTAATCTGTAGACATCGTGTTCCTCGCAGAGTCTCAGCATCAGATCATACCAGCAGCTGGTTATGACAGTTATTCTGACTAGATTCTTTTTAACTAGTTTTTCTAGTGAAGCTTGTATGTAAATATAATTTGCCATTTAAAGACACCTCGAGTGCTTTCAGAAGGCTGGCCAATCGGAGGGAAAGAAATTTGTGGAGAGGGGAGCCTTAAAGAGACAGCAGCTATAAGACATGATGTTTCAGACAGAGGCTGAAATAAGGGTTTTCTAAATTGCTGATGTGTGAAAAATAAGGTATGTTTTAAACTGTTAGCACATTAAACAGGTTTTTTGACGAAAGCTTCTCTAAGATATAAACTTCATAATCAAGATTTGATTTTTTTTAACTTAAAGGGAGTGTGAGGATTATCTGTTTGAAGTGGATCACAGTGATTTCTTTGGCCAGAGGACCCATGCAACCTGATGGCACGACTCATGTATTTGTTTTTAAAAAGGAATGGAGATTGAATTCCTTTTGGACAATAAAGAATTATCTATCCATCAATCTTTTCTTTGTTAAAGACAACTTTTTGTCTCATCTGGATCCAATGCGATGAGGTAATGTATTCATCAACAGTTATGTTGCGCTGTTGTTTGAAATGTGACACAAGCTAACTTTGTGAGTTTGTAGCGTTGTTTAGTCGCTGGCTATATTTAGCACTACTCACAGCCCAGTGCTCTGAGACATAACTTGTAATGTTACTGAATCCTGGTTCTGTCCTACCAGTGCTCATCTACCAACTCCAACCTCACCAAGCAGAGTAAACATAACATGGTTCTTCATTTTATTGATAAAATCTAAAGTTTGACAGATGACCGTAGTAAAACTGCTGCATGTGGGTTAGAATGAACATTATCACAAACAACTCAACCTCTGTTTTAGCCTTTCGCCGTGCTCTATCACTCCCCCATCTAGCTTTCTGTCCCTTTTCTGTTAGAAAGTCAAGCCCGTGTTTCCACCATTTCATGTAAATATATACCAAAAATCATTTCCACCTGTCAAAAACACAGGTTTTTCTTCTCACTGCTAAAATTCTTTAGCCACCATGGTGTTGTCAAGGAGACTTTGACTTGCCATAAATTTAATCTGGTCCGGCCTCACCCAGTTAGGAAGCTAAGAAATAGCATTTAGAAATAACCTATTTTGTTGTTAATAAACTTATTTTAAGTTTTGGATTATGATCGGGCATTTATCTAGATATTGCTCTTTTTTAAGGTCACCTAGAAAGTCCTCACAGGTACTTAAACACAAAACTAATGCTACTCTAATGCTAATAAACACTAAAACTGGGCCAGTTGGGGCCTGTGGCTATTATTGGCAAGTATAAATGGCATACTATCAGAGCACTAAAAATGGTTTGGGTAAACTTTTGAAAGCACTCTTTGGATTAATGTCGATGTTAGGTGACCAGGAGAAAAAAACACAGCAGCAAAGCATCATTGTTTACACCCCGTGACCAGCTGATCGCTCTGAGAAGGTCGTCTATTTCTGTCAGTGAGGAGACAACAATCCCTGAGGACATGTGAAGGTGAGGTAGGGTGGTGTTGATGATAAAACATAGCTTCAAGCAGATGACATCACAGTTGTGTTATCAGACCCCAGTATGGGAGATTCGTTCACACCTTTAGCAGGCATAAAAGCAAAATCATGTCACCAACAGTGGACTCGGTCTCAATAGATATCCAGGCAGAAAAAGAAAAACTACAGGTCACCTTCAGAATTTATTCGAATCAAAGGCTGAAGCAGCATAAAGAGAACATAGAGATAAAAAGCACACAACCTTTCTCCCTTCTGGGTCGTCTTAATACTATTAAGATAGTCGCCCAGAATATCTCTTTTTCTCTTCGTCAGCTGATTCTGTCATCATGTGATGTATCTGGGTTACAACAAACAGGAGTCAAGAAAACATGTTTCAGAAACTGGAGACACAAGCTGCTTTCATGTTACTTGATTTCTTCCATCACTGACCCTCAGTGAATGTGAGGGTCATGACTTTATGGTTACCCCTACTGCTGACAGTGAAGCCAATCTCTAAAAAGCCAAAGCTGTAGTTCCTCTGCTGTCCACTTGAGGCCTGTTTCAAAAGCTCTTGACTCAACACACCCATTAAAAAAATAACAACCTCTCTACAGAAGTCCTTGGTTTGAAGATAGTAAGGCTTACAGTTATATTTACATATTGTGTATAATTAGAGGCACAGCTGATTTGAATAATAGACAGGTGAGCACACTATTGTTATTAACAAGGACGCAACACTCCACACCATTTCTGCATCTTCACTTCATGCAGCGATGACCGAAAGGCAAATTAAGTCACTATTGCCAATGTAGTATTGAATGTGTGATGTCACTGAGAGTACGTCAATGTTTCATACAGTCTTTGCTCATGATGAACGGTAGGGATTGAGACTTATGGCATGAGTAGCTGAATTTAAGTTTTAATATTGAAGTCCTGTAACTATCATGTCAGAAGAATTGAACTTATTTTGGAAAAAGACATGAGAGGGACCTCTGAATTTTTTATTTTTAAGTTTGAGGAACATGGAGAGTTTAATAGTCAAGTAGGTAAAATACAACTTCAAAACAAAAGGTCAATTTCAGAACATTAAATTCAAATGTATATCATTGTTTTCAATTTCAATATATCCATTCAAATTCAGTTTCTATTGTCACAAATCTCAGCCCTTAGACCTGACAGTATGTTGTAAATGAAAACAGACATGTTATTGAAAAAATATCAATTGTACCATCCTAAAGACGTTTCTACACAGGTATTTCCACAGCCCTAGAAGAGGATTATTTTCCTCTGTCCCATGTAGAAGGAAAACTGAAATTGAAGCACGCTGCCAAGCACTTCAATTTATGCCCCAATTTGGCAAACCTCCATCCATCACAGACACGGCACTCAGAGAACAGAGTCTGGAAGGAAAAGACCTCTTTGTAAACAAACATTTACCACATTTAAAAAGAGAAACTGAAAGTTCTCACTCTGAGCTTGGTAGAAACTTATAAATGATGATAGTGATGATGTTTTCAGATCTCTACCCCTCTACAACCACCCTGGAAACCACAACTGGGCCAAAACATGGACTAAGTTCTTCACATGGATAGGACTGTTAAAGGGATTTTATTGGTGAGCTTTAATAGACTGTGATGAGTTTTAGCTTGTAAGGACACAGACTTAAATAAATGGTGAAGTATCCATATAATTAACAAAAGCAAACCAGAGCGCCCGGACACAGATGTTTAATGAGGAGCTATTTTACCGCCTGCTGGTGCCTCCGGGTCAGTGTTTGACAAAGGATTTAACAGCACAAGACACAAACAGCTTTTGTTTATAATTATGCAGAAAAAATATAAAATATAAAAAAGACAGCATGATGAGGCTTTGTTTTTTGATTCTTGTGTCTTTACTAGTTCACCAAGTCATAATTTTTGGGACCAGCTGACATGTTGGCATCATTTTGAGCATTATTATAGGTACATGCATCATGGCACACAATTAGGGGAAAAGTTTCACCTTGACATTTTGTGTTCAGGATATTTTATGTATAGGATTTTGCATTATAAGTGTTTAATTGTGGGATTTCAAAGTGCATTTTTATCCTTGTTAAAAATAAAAACAAGCCTTGTTGTTGATGTTAGTGGCTCAAAGGTAGAATCAGGTGGATTTCTATGTCTGTAGAGATTCTGTTTGTCTGTATTTAGTTTTTTTGTTTGCCATGAGACATTTTTTAGCAGGGGGAAGACATAGTTCCCTCATTCACTGACAGTGCACGAACATTAAGAGTTGACAAAAAAGGAAACTGACACCACTGAGACCAGCAAAGAAAAGTAGCGAAGCACCAGGGACAAAAACTACAATAAAAGGGAAGATGAAACGCCAAATAGATAAAGCTTTCTCATTAAGAACCTTTGTTTCCTGATTTTCCGAGACATGATGCAAGCTGGTAATGTTTTTAACTGTAAATCAAGTCCTGCAACTTATATGCACAGTTTCAAGCTATATGACCGTTGCTAGGAAACATCAATCAGTTACAATTGGGAGGTACATTGCTGACGTCAGACAACACAATTGCATTAAAATGTCAGGCTCTCCATTCATAGCTTCAGGCTTGCCTTTTATTGTCCTCCCTCCAAAAGTAGCAAGAATAGTTCACCTGCCACAACACACCCAAAACCATCTGTTTTTTCTTTCTTATCTCTTTTTCCCCTCATTAAACCAGGAAAACTGAAATTTTAGTGACATCAAAAATGATCTTGTGGCTGTAATACTGATTGTATAAGACGCATGTTGTCATGACATTTATGTATTCAGTTGCTACACGCTGGTTTTCACCTAATCACTGTTTACTGAAAGAATGGATGAATGAAACTATTGTTTTCCACAGGGGACATTCATGTGTTTCATCATGACTTAATTAGAGGTAAAGTAGGTTAAAAGTGGTTGAATAATTAAAAAATAATGACTGCCTACATTGGTTACATATCCAGGTATGCTGTGCAATGGAAACACATACGTGGCATTAAGATGCCCTGAAATGTTGCATATCTGCACTAAAGAAAAAGCATGTTATAATCCAGATTTTTCAAAAGAGAAACAGTAAAATGCTCTCGTGATAAATTGTTTTTCAGATTTTATAGAGTACAGCATAATGGTCAGGTCGAGTAGATTTCTGCCTCTGTTGAACACATAAATGAGTGACACTGAGCCTCTTCCGTGTTCAAGTGAAGAGGAAGTGGAACCAGTTGGTTATCTGGAAAAAAAAATGGTTGGTCCAGTTTTAGCATAGCTCGCATGCCATGTTAAAACTGATACTACATCCACTATTTTCCATCTCGCTCCCCCTTTTAGTCCATGACCATCCAGGAAGTGAGGTAGCGTTATGCACACTGTGGAGGTCTGACCTTTAATTTACATTTCATGACTCTTAGCTGCATACTGTTTGCTGCAGGCCTGCTGCAGTCTGCATGTGGCAAGGAAGGACATGATTCATTCACTTTGAGGCTGTATCTTACTCACAGTTGTTCCTTTAATGATAAACACCTGTATTATACCTGTGAAAGTGTAAATGTTTGTATATGACCAATGCTTTGAAGCGTTTTTTTTCCCTTGACCTGTTTGACTCGTTTCTCTTGTTTGAGCATGTTTGCATCAATGAAGTAGGTCATAACAACATGTGATGCACATTGAACAAGAATCCAACTTGAAACATGCATATCTACTAAATATTGAATGAACCAACCATTTTCATACACCCCATGACTTTCATCCTAAAATGTGTACATCTTCATTTACTATCAAGTGTGCAAACAAAACCAGAGTCTATCCATTAACATCTCACTAAACGACATTTGGATTGTGCATGAGCGACTTGTATAAAGTTAAAGCTGAGTAAATTCTACAGGAACTCAACAACTTTTACAGCTGACGTCTTTAAATAAATGAATTCATCATGAGGTGAAAATATGAGAGTTCAAAAAACACATAAGAGGACACAAGACTAGAGTTAAGTTATGAAATGTGCATAAATTTAATTCAAAATGCAGGAAGGGAAATATTTTGAGCTACAACTGTTGTTTCAGGTCAAAATAGTCTGGATATGAAAATCAATCCTGATAAAACTCAGATCCTGATCTTGACATAAAAACATTTACTCACATTTCCCCCTAATGGAGAACATTTCCCTCCGTCAGAAGCAGGCATTGCTGATGTTTACGCAGCACGTAACACTGCAGAAAACTGAGCACATATCATGGTATCAAGAGACACCTGAGGGACACGTGAGCTTTGAGTTCTTCAATCTGTGATGATGGAACAGGGATGTTTGAGCACTCTTAGAGACTTGATTATTCTAACAGAAAAGACTAAAATGAATAAATTAAGAGAAAAAAAAAAAAGCTGCTGGGCCTCGGCCATCTTCACAAAATCAAACGTGGCCCTCTGAAAAAGGTTTGAACACTCCTGTTGAAGAGTAAATGGTTGAATTGCCCTGAGTAACAAAATGTTGTGGCCAAAAGTAAAACTGATGTATTGTTCCTTTAAGGTAACCCAAACTCTATTTTTTTAGAGATTCCACTCTTTCCTGCTCTTGATCAAGCCTCCCTCCTCTCCCTCTAACTCACTCTCCCTGTCCCCTTGCTCTGCCCCGACCCCTCACTCCTCAGCCTCTCCCTCGGCGCTCCATTAGAGCGCTGCTCATGCTGTACTCCCAGCTGTCTGTGTCAGAAGTCAGCGGAGTACCACCAAGTCCAACTATCTACTCTCACAACAATAAGTTAACGTTTCTGCCGACTCGTCAAACAACAAGATGTTTCTGGTACCTTGTTATTACGACACCACTCATTTCCCTGCAGGGAGTCAGGTTCATGGGTGCAGGTGGTTATTGGGTGAATCTGTTTCTCAACAAGCACTTCTGGTGGCACTGAGCCAAGAAGGAAGGGCTTAGTTTGACTTTTGTGTTAACAAGCAACAAAAAACATTATTACTCACTCTATCTTTGAAGCCAACAAAAGTCGGAGATTTATTCCTGAAATAATGAGAATCGTTCCAAACAGAAAAAAGAACACTTTCTGAAAAGTATGCTCATTTTTATTCTCAATGCTTGTTTTGGGATCCTCCACCATTACATTCCTGGTTGTGAGTATAAATATGGTTGACCCAGGGAGAGTGTTCAGTAACTAGAGGGGGAGCCCGCATTTCCTTTCAGCAAATGCATAATATTGAAATGCTGAGCCCCATTTCAACATTAAGCACTTCCATGTAGCAATTGCCTCGTGTTGAAATGCTGAGCCACAACCCTTACCCTCACTTATTGGCTAAATGAGTCGTAAAATATCGGCATATCAGATAACGGCCAGAAATCTAATATCATGCATCTCTGGTTTTGGCATTGTTGGTAGGTGCTAAGTCTTGCTGGTAGAGGAATCAGGACTTGTGTAAAGCTTGCAAGCAGACAGAAGCATGAAGTGCTTTTAAATCTTCTTGAAGACAGGTATGTTGACTTTGACCTAAGTAAAACTGTGGATTAACAGCAGCAGATGACATGACATCCCAAATCATTACAAACAATGAAAACTTGACACTAGACTTCAAGCACCTGGATTCTGTACCTGGCAACCCTGTGTGGCCCCAATCTGACCAGCAAACATGCATCCAATTTATCAAACAAATAACATCACAGCAAAAAAAACTATGCAAGTGAGCCATCTTACTTCATTACTATAGGAGTTGCACATGTGCAGTGCCAATCACTGTGTAGGTTCACAGAGGCAGCTGTATTCAGAGCATTAACACTGTTTTCTATTAGCCTAACTCTAAAGAATAATCTGATCCACACTTCAGCAAAAATTGGCAGTGAAACCTTCACTTTGACCTAAATTGCAAAGTATATATTTGCTCTAATCCCAAATTCAACAAAAGCATGCAGGGAAACACCTGACTTTCTGAGGCCAACTTTCAAAAAAGTTCACACGAAAAGGAGGTCAAAGTACAACGTTCATCTGCAGCTTACAAATGCAAACGTACAAACCTGGTGTGATCTCAGGGGAACAGAAAACCATTTCCCACCATGTGTCACTGATCTGGGAAAAGATGACGTGGCAATTCACAGCCTGCAGGAGTAAGAGAACGAATACTGGCTGGTGTGGATTAAATGACGGATGATGCAGAAATTAAAGTTGGAGTGGCATCTGCTACTAAAAGCGACCAACTCCGTCTGCTCCTCCATTAACAAAGGGTTAAAAATCTGGCAATAAATAAACTGAAAAAGGCAATTGCTTTATTTGAAGAAGGTGGTAAATCCACGGATGAAACTGACAAAGCACGACAATCAATACATGCCTAATTTAAAACAACAAATAAATCAAAAAGGATTCATATTTTAGGTGCTTTCTCCCATTTCTGCTGCTTTACGAGGATTAAGACATGAACCATAATACACCTTCAACAGGTAGGGAAAGATGTTAACAAAAACCCCGCCTTAAACACTCTCAAGACCCAATGATGTTCTGTACATGAAGTTACCAAGTAAAGCTACGGAGGACAGAGCTGGGGAGGGTGATGGCTTATAAAAACAGGATTGGTATTCTCTGTGCATGAGAACATCTTGAGTCCATCCTATCTTTGCGCTTTGGTTGATGAAGCCACAAGATGATAAATAAAAGCCTGTCAATCATGAAGACTCAGGTGACAGAGAGGTTGGAGTAATATTCTAAGAGAGACCCAATCACAAACCTGTAAAAGCTAAAGCAGCTCCTGAGAGCACAACCAGGAGGGAAAACAAAAACAGAGGAGTTGACAGAGGAAATGAGTGGAAAGGTAAGTAAAATACACATCCCCTCCTCTTTTCCTCCTTCCTTTTCTTTAAGGCAGGCAAGGAGACAGAAGGAGCAGAGCAACTGCAATCCCTGTCCCTGCTAAAGGCAGAGAGGGAGGTGATCTAAAGCAGTCTGACTGCAGCTGGATTTGAGGGTCATTTGAAGAACACAACCAGGCAAAGCAGAGACAGGCTCCATTTTCAGCTCACACTGGGGAACCAGAGCCCTGTCCCTCCCCCCTCTCTCACCATCTCTCTCTCTCTCTCTCTCTCCGATTGCCTCATCCCCCCTCCCCTTCTCCCACACAATAGCTAAATCAATAGAAATGACAGCGCAGTTGGAAGGTCATTCATTTGTAAGCACAGCGAGCTCTGTGGTGGAATGCTCCTTATCGCGGCACAAACGGAAAAACAAACGCACAACCTGCCTGTGTGTCCAGCTGCTACGTCCCCTCTCTCCTTTTCTATACGTGCAGGCTGAAACTGTGCTTGTGCAAAGGCTACATTGTTTACATAAGCTCTCTATCAACCATCCTGGATGTCTATGCTCAGTGGTGAAATGCTTTTTCTGACTAATGAGCAAACAAACATGGTCAGACATGGTACCTTCTGCACACACACACACACACACACACACACACATTCACACAAACAGAGCTGCTGAAGCTGTGAAATCACATGAGCTGGATAAACCAACACACACCAGCAGTGTCAGATTCACTCAGAGGCAGTGCAGTATGGGGAATAACAGAATGGCGTATAAAAGATGTATAATGACTAAATCAGAAAGAGCAGAGATGCTTGTATGATACTCACAGAATATTCAATGGTCCCTTTGGGTCTCTGGAATGACATGCGCCTCCCATCCTTTTTCTCCGGAGTTTTTTTCTGGCCGGTATCTGAAAGCAAGCGAGGCAAGGTATGCATTACATTCATGTTCCTCTCTCCCCAGCTTGTCACAAGCTGCCGTTTCCCAGCCCCGTGGGTAGACAGCTCATTCGTCAACAATGAGCGAGCCAGCCAGCCAGCCAGCAATATGAGCTGTGAGCATCGGACCAATTTCTCCTTCTCCCTCCCTCTCTTTTCTCTCTCGCTCAGCTTTTTCCCTCCTTCCTTCGCTCTTCCTTCACCACACTGTCCTCTCTCTCTCCCTCTCTTTCTCTCTCTCTCATTTCTTCCTCCTTGCCCCTCTTACAGAGCACAATGATGTCCATCGAAAACAGTCCACCTTGCCATCTCGCCCCCCCCTCTAACAGACAGAAACCAAGTCGTCCGCCGTCAGGTGACTGCAACTGTGGTTGCCAGCCATGAGCAGAAATTGAAGATAGACTCCAAAAGGAAGCAGGGGTTGCTTAAGGCTGGAGATGGAGGAGAGAGAAGGAAAGGGAGGGCTGAACTACAGGATGATGGAAGAGAAGGGAGGGATCATTGCTACGTGTTGGCTGAGTAATGGCATCCCAGAGGCACCTCACACTGGTGCAAGTCAGCCTGGAGTTAGATATTTTGAGATGGAGTGGAAGCTTTGGATTTTTTTTGGCAGTTTCTCTGCAGTTTTCCACTTTTGATGCGAGGACCCTAAAGCATTAGAGGGCACCAGGATGTACATAAAGAGGAAGAAGGTGGAGGTAAAGATGCAGGGTGGATAGCTGGAGGATTTAAAAACAGCTGGTTAGAAGAGGTGTTAAAGGTGAAAGGAAAAGGGAAGTGCGGCTATTTCTGTATTGCTGAACAGTGAATGAGAGAGGAAGCAAAACCAAAGCTGCCTCAGGTGTGTGTACGAGTCCCTGCAAGAGATGATTTGATACAGTATTTACCTGTGAGGTTTGGAGTATGCTATTGTACTGCTGTTTGTTGACTGTGCAGTTTATAGTGTAGTCACATTTCAGGGCATATGGGTCAGGGATATTGTATTAATTTTAGCCACCTGTTACCTTTTGTTTGAGCAGGAAAGAAAGAGAAGGGGAGCTACGTTGTTAAATCTCGCAAAACACCACTTTATAATGAGCTGATCATCTTTTCTCCATTAAAGAGAGGGTATCCTGCTTCCTCTTGTATTAAACAAGGATATAAAGTAACAATGCTGGATGTTCAGACTAAACATGTGCAGATTTTCAACCCTCCATGTATTCATCTGTAGTTGAAATTCCTGGATCTGAAAAACCAAGGTCTGCTCATTGCTCTAGCCCTCAAAGGCCTCTAGACAACTGGCCAATCAGAGGGAGGGGGGTTTGAGGAACGGGTAGCCTTAAAGAGACAGCAGCCAAAACAAAGCGTTCGAGACAGAGGCTGAAATAAGAGTTTCTGAAACACCAGTGTGAGAAAACTAGGGATCATATCATATGATGTCACAACAGGAGTAACAGAGGAACTGCATAAAGCCTAAAAAAAGCCCAATGCCCTCTCCTTAAATAAAATGTTATACCCATCTTTTTGGATTTCAGTGATTTCTTTGCTTCAGCGCATCAGTAAAGTACCATTGTTGGACTAGACTCTGCCTCTCAGCTGCTTTTGTTCCTCCAATGATGACAAAGCTGTCTTTTAAAATACTAATGTATATATGTATATGTGTATATAGGTATGGGAATTTACAGTAATTCCTGTACTCAATAACTTGAATAACCTTATGAACCTTACGAGCACTTGAGTACTTGCAGATTATTCATTTATTTACGTCTAACCGTGAAACAAAAAAGGGTCCTTCAAACACGGACACAGTAATTATGGACTACACATGCATCTTTTCCACTCTCTTGTACTCGATAAACAACACCAGCTCTGTGAAGCCTTCTCCTTCGGCAAAACTTAATGGGAGCACAACTCCAGTAACCATTTTGGTAATTAAGAGATTCATTTTTCAGTCTGGTCTGGTTTCATCACAAACGCGCACTAACAGAGCAACGTGAGACTGTCTGTTTTTCCATGCATGTTGAACAAGTTTTTCTATGATGTCCAATTTTAACTCCACAAATCTTGCACTGCACATTATTTTCACCATTTTTGTTGATTTACAATCCAGAAACCTCTTTTCGTGACTGACATGTTGCAGGTGTAGCTACACGGCTCAGTATTTTGAATTTGCTTTTGCTTTCAATGTAATAATATGTTCCTGAAACTGCAGTTAAGTTGTTGTTTTTGCTGAAATCTGGCTTGTTGTGTATGAAAGTCGAAGCCGCAGAAGGAGAAGTCCTATGTTTGCATCCTGTTTATGATTTTCTTTGATAGTATGTTCAAAAAGTTGCAAAAAGCTGTGTCACACATTACACTGATAAGTTCAAGTTTGTGCAGCACTTACGCAAGTAACGAAATGTGATGTGAATAATCAGGTCCAGATATTTCTGTTTATGTTGAAGCTTTTTTTAAACACTTTTTTTGGTAAGCAAACACTTTTCTTCAATTTGTGACCACCTAAATGTAGTACACTGACAAATTATAGTGGTCAAATACAATAACCCCCAATCTGTGTATTTAAGGCTGAATGTAGTTTGCTTGGTCTCAATATTAATTCTCAATACTTACATTGCCTTTTTCAGGGTACGTTATTATTGAATGGTACCATTCTCTAGATTATGAGTACTTTATTAAATCATCATTCCACATAGTCAATACTGCCAAACAGTATCATTGAGTGCTATTAAGCCTCTAATAAGGAGTTATGTTGAGAGTAAACACGGTGGCTGCACAAACTGTGAGAGCGTGCCATATCACTTTGTCAGTCTCCAAATAAAAACCTTGGAAGCATCATTACTTTAAGAGAGAGAAGAAAAACTGAGGCCGTAAGCTGTGGATGATTGAATTTTGGTAGTTATTTCAGGGCAACATGTCGTAACTGTGATCTTTATGTCTCCCTGTTATCAAACGTTATCCGTTATGTCTATTTAACTGCAGGTCAGGTGCAGCAGAGCAACAACAGTGAAAGGTGTCGATATGCTTTGTTAGCTGCAGGACTGGGAAGACTTCAAGATCGGTGCCGTGTTTCGCTTTTCGATTGTGGTGTCAGCTGTATCATTGCCGGGCTGAGCCCATTCAGGCTAACGTAAGATGAGCTAAATTAATACAGGATGAGAGGAAATGGGAGGACTTACTGTTAACTACCAACAGTGCGACTGAATGAAAGAGGAAAACATAAGCATAAGCTGCTGCAGGGGTGTTTGCACATGGTGAGCCAGAGATTGGTCTAAAATTAAACCTCACCATGGATGGTGGCACAAGAGCTGGATATTTTATTCACACTCCAGACACACAGCAGCGCTTAGCCCCTGGGCATCTTCAGTAACAAAGGCTCCGGTCTTATCCCACTCCACAGGAACCCTGGATCATCTGTTGTCTCCAAATAAGCTGTGCCTCTATAGAGGAAAGCTTTTTAAGTCCACCAATCACAGCCTGCTTGTTTCCTGTGATACATCTGCATATTATGCATTATAATTTACATTTTTTAAGCAAAATAAGCTTTGCCAATACTGTAAAAACAGAGTTTTAACCCTGAGTTTTCATATTCTTTGACATCATCCTTCAGCAGGGAGCACAGCCTGTATAAACACAGAGGGTTTGTCTTTGTTCAGCGTTTTAATACTTGTAAAGGAAACTGTGATCACCCCATATTGAGTGACATGTTCATGAAATGAAGATAATAGAGTAGGGGAGAAAAAATGAAGATGATTAAAAAGTGTTTTCACATTGTTCAAAGGAGGAGGGAAGATGTCATTCAATCGATGATACACATCCATCATGCTGTCACCAAGAGTCTGAGTAAAGTGGAGAAAAATGTGCTCTGAAGTCACTACACATCAGAAAATGTGTTATTTAATACAGATAAATCTAAATGAGAAAATAATCCCCAAGAATACAATATTAGGTTCTAAAATAATGAAAAATTGAGTGAATTAATAACATAAGTTCTCGGTGCAGGGACAGTGGGGGCTCTTAACTTATTGCAAGGTGGCCACGCCCACCCACCGCTACCAGGTGTCAATCATGCACGGTAAGGCCTGAAATATGGATGATCAAGTCTTTTTTCAAAACTTTATTGCTAAGTTAACATCATTGTTTCCTTATCTATACTCTCATGTAATCATATCCTGTCATTCATGAACCTGGTGAATGTGAGAGGTAGTGGAAAGCTGTCAATCATTGAGAGCTGCA
>RPOG01005884.1:0-28191 GCA_008086565.1 Thalassoma bifasciatum
TCAGAGAGTCTCAGAAAAGGGATGTCATAGAAAGACAAGTGTCTCTGGACGACCCACCCCCCTTTTCCTCTTATCTCATGGATCAAGTGTTCCTTCAGGACTCCACAGCACCACGGACACACCGTACCAGCACTGCGCTCACGAGGGAGACCACTTCTCAGCCACCTCAGGTAAAGGTGGTTTAATTGTGAAACTTGAACTGGCTTGCAGCACAGACTAAGTACCTGCTTTGAAATGGAAAACATGCATCTGCTTGAATTGGTTGTGTTATGTGGTAGTTCCAGAAACTGTAGAGACAGATTTTGAGGTGATCCTGTCAAAACATGCAGCATATTTGCATTACCCAATCAGGTGCTTCATACCATAAAAAACACACTTGAAGTCATAATAAGAATAAGAACATTGGAGCTCAGAAGTTATGGTAACTTTCACAAGACCAATTTATTCAGAAGTGCTCTGCAATAATAAAATATCAGTGCTTCTTTTGTGTTTCAGAACAGCACAGAAATAGTCATGTTTTGTCCATCAGGAGATGTGTTAGGATAAAAAACAAATAGGTTGCATTTAACCTGTCAGGATATTTAATACAGTCCAAAATATTTGTGCTCTTTGTTCTTGTTACAAGTAAGGGAGAGGGGGAGAAAATGACCAGAAGGCCTCTAGGCATTGTTTCTGCATGTGCAGGTGTGCCAGGAGACTTATAGTTGTAAAATAAGCGTCATGTTTCCTGACTCCAACATGTTCCTGTACTGTGTCGTCAGGGAGAGTCCTGTTGGCCCTGAAGAGAACCAGCTGCTGGATCTGAAGACCAAACCCTCATTACCCCCGCCACTGAAGACGTTTACCAGCATTACTATGACCAACAGAGATGACTGCTACTTCTTTTACTATTCCACCTGTACCAAAGTAAGTGAAGTTTGAACATGGAGTGAACACACACACACACACACCCCGTACTGTGAAAGAGCCAGGTTTCACGGTCTGTTTTTTTCATCCTGCAGGGAGACAGCTGCCCCTTCAGACACTGCGAGGCAGCTATGGGAAATGAGATCGTCTGTAACCTCTGGGAGGAGGGACGCTGCTTCCGTAGCGTCTGCAAGTTTCGCCACATGGAGATCACGGTGAGCAGCATTTAAACAATTCATGAAATCTGAACATTTCCCTTCCAAGCTTTGCCCATTGGAGGCTGTTTGTGTCTTTAATGGCCATTAACGGAGGGTAGATTAAGCCTTCCTGTAAACCTGAGGCAGGAGCTTCACTCCTGCTTCTGGACCTGTTGGGAGGAACATCTATGAAGGCAACTATGTAACTCCTTAGTATGACACAGCACAATAAACATTTACCCCAGAGGAAGTCAAAGAATCACTCACTGAAAAGGTGTGTAAAACTATGAATTAAAAAGTCAGACGTTTTATGTTTAGACTTGAGCACATTCGTTTCATGCTTCTTTCTCCCCCAGGGGGGGAGAAGCATGAAAGGTTGACGAAAACATTTGACTTTAATCTGTGGCATCAGAAGAAATATACCATTTTAGGTTTCTAATAAAAACTGATGAACTTTTGGTGAAGCCCTCATCAGCATTTTTCACACAAACACTTGACAGAAACAAATGCTTAATTGACGGAGGGAGTGTGGATAAAACATATATATGAAACGTAGAAGTTGTAGTAGGCTGAGGTTTGAGCTGATCACCAGCAACCTTACATGTAACATGTATAAGTGATACACCACTTTCACTTCCAATACATCCAGTCCTCCAGATATTTCATCAGAAATTGAGAGTTCCAAACTTTTAATGAACAAATTAAAACAGACAAATAAGTTTATTTGATTTACAGAACTGTTCCTGTTGCAAATACCTAATGGAAATGAGATTGACGATAAGAACTTGAACAAATGACTTAGTTTGGAGTCTTTTCTGTGCAGATGTATTTGGTGAAGTGTTCTGGATAATTTCAACTATCCAGTCTTCTCCTTTAACATGCCATAACATTTTGTTTGTCTTTCATCCAAACAGAAAAACAGGAAGGAGATTCCTTGCTATTGGGAGAACCAGGCTGCTGGGTGCCAGAAGCCACACTGTGCCTTCTTCCATGAGAAGCCCCGCTACATCGATGGTGTGTTTGTCCCAGCCAGTAAATGTAAGCAGCTTTTGTTTGAGTTTAAGATAACTTAACACCCTCCTATGAAACGTGGCTTTAACAGATGATGTCATTCTGACAGCTCAAAACAAGATAGAAGAACAGGAGGAACCCCTGCCAGCTGCTCCTCTCCCCCCTGCTGCAACCAACCCCCAGATCAGAGGAGTCATCAAGACTGAAGCTCAGGAGCCGGTACCCAGCCCCACACACCCACCAGTGGTGATTAATCCAGCTGATGATGATGAGGATGAAGATGGTGAGCTGAAACTCATCTCTTTGAGTTGTCTTTTTGAGACTGTTTTTTTTCCTTTTCTGTTTTAGTAAGTGTTGATTCTTTACAGACCAATATTCCGAGGAAGGAGAAGATGGAAAGGTCGGCCCTTCTCCAAGAAAACATGCTAAATCAGGTGAGGATCTGTGCAGGAAAGAAATGTTTTTGTGATTATTTTGTGAGCTGCCGTCTTTCAAAATCCTCCATCACCATCACCTCAAGACTGTGCACACATCGTGTGTTAACAGGCGACTCACTGAACTTTGGAGTCAGCACCCTGGAGGAAATCCGCTTGAGGAGGGCGCTGAAGGCCAGCATGAAGAGAGCTGGTTACCCCGTCCAGAGTGCTGACACCTCCACCAACGGAGAGAAAGAAAACATCCGCTCACTTTTCCAACCTGTCATCTATGAGCCAAGACATGGTGCAGAACATGTTCTACTTGTTTTGTTTTTGTGTGATTATGACTTCAAAGAATAGAGTAAATTTGCTCAACATAGTCAAGGGCATTAGAGAAGTGTCAGTGTTTTGATCTGTAAGAGTTAAGGAAAAAAACAGGTTTTCACTGCTTTTAATACGTGTCTGCTCTCATTTAACCCAGAATCACCTGACTTTGAAGAAACTGTGAGGCCAAGAGGCAGCATGGTCGAGAGGTTGGGGATGAAGATGCCCGGTAAATTCACTCATCTTTGACCTCATTATCAGATTTCTCTCTCATAATTATCTTAGGAGTACAAACTGAGAGCATATTATTCATCCTTGCTGTAGATGTGAGACGAGCAGAAGGAGTGTCACTGAAGAGGAGTCTTGCTGAGCGTTTGGGGCAAGTTGTGGAAGAAGATCCTCTGCAGCCTCCTCAGAAAGGTGTGGACTTCTTTTTTCCCCAAGATGACACGGAAAAATGACAAATAGACTATGGAATATGAATATAACGAGAAAATTATTGTTGTTTATATTTTGGTGTTTTATTTCTGCAGCGTTGAGGCCCGTAAAGGAGAGACTTGGACTGTCTGCTGGGTCTCTTTCTCCCTCTCAACAAAGTGAGCAGCCTGGTGAACTTGAAAACTTAATGTTTTGCTGTTATTTGTGTGGAAACTATTTTTCCTGTTCCCTGATACAAAGCTTATGTCTTGTTCTTTCCTCTCTTTCTCCATAGACGACACCATCACTGAGCCTGGGAAAGCTCCTGAGCAGATTCAAATCAAAACTCTGGAGCAGATCAGACAAGAAAAAGCAGCAAAATCTCAAAACCAGAAAGATAATTCAGATGTGACCCCAGACCTGAACACTACAAAAACCATCCCCAGTAAAGCCACCAGGGGAGGCAAGAGAGGCATCACCATCAAAGAAAACACCATCAGTGAGGTCAAGACGTTTTCTGAGATCCTTCTGGCCAAGAAGAAGAGGCAAGAGGAACAGCAGGGGCAAGGACTCAGCCCTAAGAGAGCCAATGTCGCAGCAGACAGAGCTACAGGCAAGAACCACAACACAGCTGGACCTGATTCTGGTTCTGAGGGCACAGCTGTGGGGGGGCTCCGAGTAAAGACCCTGGAGGAGATCCGCAGAGAGAAGGCAGCGAGGATGCAGACCCAGCAGACGGTGGAGACTGAAAACAAGGGCTGTGACAGTGAAGAGAGCTCTGAGGCAAAGAAGCCTCACCTGCTGCGCACAAAGAAACCTGCTTCTCAAGGTGAGGCACCACGTTGGGATTTCATTACTTTGGCAATAAAGAAATGTTTGCTTTTACTTTTACTTAGACTTTTTACAGTTTGAATCATATTTCAAATTTCTTTCACCCTTCTAACCCAAGTTTTTACTGAAACTCAACAGATGACAGCCCCCCAGAAAAGACTTCTGAAGTGACGGCCAATCCTCTGAAGCCTTCAACTACTGTTCCCGCGGTAAAACCTCTCAAGACTCTTGAGCATTTTCTGTTACTGCTGGTTGTTCTCTTCACTTATTGAGTCTTTGGTGAACTAATAGTTGATTGATTTGTCTTTGTAGGCCAGGGCTGCCAACGGTAACAGTGTCAAGGTAAAGACCTTTGAGGAGATCATGAGGGAGAAGCGCCTTCGCAAGCAGGAGACTGAAGAGCAGGCCAAAAGCTCTGCGGAAGCTGAACCTCAGAAGCAGGTTCCTGAGGAAACCCTCAAGAGGAAGGTTCCTGTCAGAGTCAGCCTTAAATCTCCCGGCTCTACTTCACCTTCCTCCACCACTCAGGCCCCAGACACCACTGTCTCTGCCCAGAGGCTTCCTGTTCGTAAGCTGCTCCTGCTGAAATCCAAGAATGCTTCATCTCCTAACAACACCACCAGTACAAGGGGAGCTGCCATCACTGCACCACAAGAGCCAGAGTCCAGCTCAGAGAGGCCAACCAGCTCCAAGGAGATCCAGGAGGAAAACGCAAAGACCGCAGTCACACTGTCACCAGCCAAACAAGCCAGAGCAGCTCCCAGAGGTGCAGCTGCTGCTGAGGCTCCAGCTGCTGATAAAACACTGAACAGTAAAAAGACGAGTCCAGAAAAACCTGCAGATACCAGAGGTATGGCCACTTTCACACTCAGACATCACTTCAATTCAGAACTTGTGTTTGTTGAAGTCTGTGAGTTGGTGAACTCCCTTTGATAGCTTTCTCAATGAGACACAACAAATGCAGAAGAGACAACAAAACCAGAGTGTGTCCTCTTTAAATGTAGGATTGTGACATTGACTGTGACCCTGTTTGTCTTTCAGTGAGGCCCAAACTGAACGTGAAGCCGTCTGTGGTGAAGCCTGCAGTGCAGGTGAAACCAGGCCAGAAGAGAAAGGCAGCAGAGCGATCTGCAGTGGCTGCTGTCAAACCTCTAAACAGTGCCTCTATAGTGCTGGAGGAGCCACTGCAGGAGATCATGTGCAGAGACAAACAGGTAGGTTTTATTTTTTGTTTTTTTTGCAGGGGAAATTAAGAAAGAAAATGCCCTTGTAATTTTCAGTTTTGCCAAGTCTCATCTTAGTCCACCCTGAAAGTTTGGTGTTTTTCATGACCTCATATGTCTCCTCCTCTTCTCCCATTAGGCGTTCCCGTCCTCTACTGCCGAGGCTCATCTGAGCTCTGCTGTTCCCAGCAGCTTCCTGGAGCCCAGCTGCAGCTCCAGCCCTCAGAGAGAAGACCTTCAGACCGTCCCTGTTGTCAAACAAAGTCTGAGTCAAGAAACCAAGTCCACAGTCAGTGTTCCTGCTGTCGTAGAGAGCTGCCCAGTCCCCCAAAGGTAAAGGCCCACAGAAAGCAACCGATTTTAACTCATGCTTGAAACACACTAAATGTTTTTGTCAGATTCAGACACTTTCAGTATGATGTCATGCAGTGTTTTTCTGATCTCTTATCCTGGACACGACAGTTTTCTGATGTAAACTGTAAAGCGTGCTGCAGATATAAACCATCAATGCTTTAATTGAACACCTGGAGACATTTTTCTTATCCATTCCTGTTACTTGATGATTAATGAGTGTTTATCTGTTTCAGCCCGGTCCTGAAGACTCCACATCAGCCAAAGTCTCGAAGACCAAGCGCCGCTGCTACCCGTGCTGCCTCCACCTCCAGCATCGCTGCCTCCACGTCTGCTGTAGACGACTTTGACGAGCTGAT
Organism: Thalassoma bifasciatum; assembly: GCA_008086565.1. Lineage (NCBI taxonomy): Eukaryota > Metazoa > Chordata > Actinopteri > Labriformes > Labridae > Thalassoma > Thalassoma bifasciatum. Next base: position 6,036 of record RPOG01005884.1, read on the forward strand.
CAGTGAGTTCACGGACGATCATCTGGAGGACGACATGGACCCTGCCATCGGAGAGGACGACCTTCTGCAGGAACTCTCAGAGATGATCGACAGCTGAGGAGTCTGGAGTACAATCAAAACCCTGCACTCAACTTCTTACTCACAGACTCTTCTTGTGACTTTTTGTTTTATAGAGACTTAATTTTAATTTTTATCAAATTTTAGGTTCTTATTTTTCTATGTTTTTCACGTGACTCGTCTTCTCTCTTCCCTTTCCCTCTCATGAAATCGTTTTTCTGCAGGGCTCACTGAGATCATGACTGTTCATGATCATTTCAAACTTATCAGGTTCTTCAAAGACAAAATTGTGAAAGTGTGGTGAGAGATATGAGAAACATCTTTAATGTGAGGATGTTGAAGAATTGGAATTTCTGGAGAAGAGTTTATCTGTATACTGTGTATGCACTGGGGAAGAGTAAGCTATGTAGAAATAATGAATACTGCTGCATGTACAGTAACCAGCCCTCACCTTTATGTGTTTCATGTGTTTGATTGGATTAGACAGCTGTTCCCAACATCATGATTTTTTATAGTTGTGACTTTTTATTTCTTTGTTCTTCAAATCTCAGCTCGGTCCCTGAGAGAGAGAGAGAGAGCTGAGAGCAGAGAATTATTTTCAAGAGTTCATAGATCATTTTACATTTAGGACAGTTTTGGCGTGGTTTGTTGTTTTCTGCCTCTGTCTGACTGCCCTTTCTGTTGTTGTTTTTTTTCTGAACCAAACTTTGAAACAACCAGTCTTGTCTTGAACTGAACGTGCACCTCAGGGACTGTTTCTGATCTTTCTATGAAACACAAACACTGTTACTCAGTTTGTCTTTTTCTATTCGGTGTGATGTTGGTTTCTAAGTGCGATCTGAGAAAAGATTGACTTGTTTTGGTCTTAATATGTTTGTTCTGCCCCGACTCTTTCCCCAAATATTACTGTTTTAAGTGACCTGTACAGATAACAGTGTAAATAAAGAATACTTTTAATGACCTGAAGGATATATGAGTGGTGATTTCAGTCAAGGCCAGAGGTTATCCTGGGTCATCCTGGGTGAAATGGGTCAGTCAAAATGTTGATTTTACTTATAGAGGGGCTGGGAGAACTTTCTGTAAAAACCTGTTCTCTATCACTCCTGTTGAGCTTCTTCTGCTCTTGACCATTTTGCAGGTTGGCAGTGCTAGAGTGCCCACCATTGATACAAAACTAATTTTTCTTGATCTATGCTCAAAGTGAACTTGCTTGGTCAGTGTTTTGTGTATACATTAATTTAATCATTGACATATACAAGTTTTTTTCAGTTTGAAAAAAATATCTTCTCTTTAAGTGATCTCAGGCACAGGAAGTAGAAAAAATTCTAACCTGCAACCTCAGCAAACAGAAACAATTAAAACAAATGCCATGAACAAGATGCACAAAAATTTTATCAGTTTTAGATTTGGAAGAAAACAATTGAGATTTTATGATAGGTTTTGTAATAAGAAAGAAAACAGCAGAAGTAGATGAAAGCTGAAAGACTAAAACAAGTCATAAATTATAGCTGATGGCGGTCACTAACAGACGTGCTGTGTAATAACTGTCCACACCATTGAGATAAGTTAAGCCTAGATATTGCAGCTGAAAGGAATAAATGCAAAACCCCTTTGGGCTCCTCATAATCCCCCATAAACACAGCAAGATTTGATGTGCCAGGCTTACTGTTGTGATTGTCCTGGGCCAGTAGTACACTTGTGTTGGCTTTGCCTTGTTGTGAGGGATTTTTCAGTTAAGACAAATTAGTTTCTTTTACAAAACACAGAAAACTGTATTGTTTGGGCTCTTTGTTAGAAATATATAGTAGTAAAGAAACACTATTTCTCACGTTACAAACCTTTTTTGTCATTATGTGAAATTTCATATCCATAAATAAAAATTCACCTGAAAAAATACAAAAAACTTTTATTATTTCTTGCTGGTGGTCCAACTGATACATTGGATCAATTCAGTACCCTAACAAAACCCCAAAAATTCAAACTAGAACAGCTTGCACTTCATGCTTGCTCAGGTATTTAAAATGTACATTCTTTGCTCAACTGCGTGATTTAATGATAAAACAAAACTGTCGTTGCTCTGCAGTGCCACCTGTCTTCCCGCCCAGCAGGTGGCAGTAAATACGAAAGACCCGTCTGTACGTCATCACGCAGCAGCCGGTACTCTTCTTCATCTTCCGGGTGTGTGGATGTAAACAGAAGGACGTTCCTCCTCTGGAGACCTCGGCGGTGGAAAACATGACCAAACTGGAGCTGCTGAACGTGTTTCTGAACGACAGGCTGACGGCAGCGGCGCAGGAGATTTTCCGCGCCGTTAAGGACACTGTGGCCGAGTATCAGAGCGAAATCCTCCGTACGAAAGAGGAGAACGAGCGGCTCAAGCGGCTCCTCAACGTCGCTGTCCAGCGGCTCCTTCTGCAGCCAGGTGAGGGCACCGTGCTGTGCTGCTGCGGCACCTGTCCTTTATGTACTCTGTGCACCATGTATACTTCATCAACAGAGCCAGGCCGAATAAAATGTACAAAACGATCATTCAGTCTTCTGAAGCGGTTTTCCCTGCCAGGTGTTTCGCTCCGACATGTGACCCCACGACTTTCCGCTCAATGCTTCCTTATTTTCTGTCTTAACACAGAAGGAGTACCCAGGGGTTTCCTATAGTTTAATTATTTTTTTATTTTTTTGTTTTTGAGAGTTTTCGAGTTTACTCACAGTGGGGGTGGGAGATCAAAAACCGGACATCAGACTCTCACAAGGACGTTTCAACAGATTTCGTTACTACGGCAACCACTGACGCATTCGGGGGTTAACAGGGTCACCCGTTAATCCGGAACACCGGTGGACACTTACTTGTGTCCACCGGTGTTAAACAATAGAGGATTAGAAATAAGCAAACAATCCAGACAAAACAGATACTTATTTTTTTGTGTTTGCTTATAAACTGCAGTGATAATATTGGTATTCGTTCAGATGAAACATGCTGTTAAAAATATTTGATTGGTAAAGGAATTGCTATTGCGCTGGTTGCATGAACTTGACCAAGTCAGTTGTCGGTTTGTAAAAAATAAATAAATAAAGGAGCAGGAGGCAATATTCCAGTCCAAAACTTCATTTTTCTCACGGGTATTTTTTTTTCTATTAATCATTACAAAGTATCAACATTAAAAGTGTCAATTCATGAAAATGCAAAAAAATCTAAGTAAGAAAACACCATTTGTGAATCTTAAATTGGGAACCTAACTCATAACCCTCATGTAATCAGTTTAACATTAAGTGTAAGATTTACCAAATCACACATCTCAAACATACGGTAATTCACAGCTTAAATTCTGATTGATTTATTTAGGAGGGGCTGATCTTCATCTTCACAGTCATTGTTCTCTAAGAAGTCATTGGTGAGCCAGCTGTCTCCTATTCCTGCTCAAAGTAACGCTTTCAGCTATCATTATGATGAATAAGTTACACTAATGTTTTCAATACCATTGAAAAAAAAGGTTATACTTATTTTTAATTATCATCGAATATTTTTGTCAATTATCTAAGTATGTACCTTCTTTTTTGAAGCCCACATGATTGACAAATCACAAGATTGATTTTTTTCTTTGGATTTATCCGTGGAGTATTTCCCAATTAATTTAGTAGATGTCTGGCTGATAAAGTTTCAAAAAATGTGCCAAAAGTAATTATACACACTTTATTTGGGGAGACTCAATGACTTTTCAAGGACACCTACATCATTAGTTGAAAAAACACTTCTGAAAGGCTGCAGAACAGATCTTTAATGGAAAAACAAATCTCAGCACATTTAGAAATGCATCAAAATGCTGAAAAGTGTCAGAAGATTAGAAGGCTGACATGTATGCATGTACTTGCAGATTGATTTACAGAACATTATAGCTTCATAACATGAAAAATGCACGTGTGCATTCTGCCGGAAAGAACTGAATGTTTGCATTTACTGTGATACTTTATCTGGTGAATATTGTTTGTTCTCCAGCCTGAATCAATAGATTTATTGTATGAAAAAATATTGACAAAGTTTAATGACTTGGTGAAGAAGTTTTCATAAAGGAACACAACTACTTGAATCAGAAGACTTAATGTTTTTCTGAACAGATGACTCCATACTGTTGATATTCTGATTTTTAGCACCAACATATCACATTATACAATGTTAAAGTGACTCTTCTAATAAGCTCACTGCTCCAAACTTTGGTGTACTGATCTTACTTTTTTGATTTAAAAAGAAAAGGAAAAAAAAGAGCTGTAACATTTTTTTCAAAGGAGTGTGGTTATAATTGTAAGTTAATGCCGTGAAACTTGCTCTATGGCACTAGTAAACAGTCTTTAATTCCTCTTTGTGCATCAAAAAAAAAGGCCATAATGCATGTTTACCTAAATACTCCAACATGATTACGATGTTTTTAACCTTTCAGAACCTCGCCCCGTCTCTCCACAAGAAGTTCTCCAGTTCTCTGAGTCTGAGTGGAGGAGCAGTGTGGAGCTGCTGCCAAGAATTAAAGAAGAACCAAAACTCAGTAACCTTCACACAGATTGTTCACAAGAAGTGAGAAACACAGAGGAGGGGAACTGCAGTCACACCGAGCCACTGCAGAGGTCACAAACTCCTCCAGACCAGACTGTATGTAGCAGACAGAGTGTTTCCCCACCTTCAGTGACATCCCAGGAGATAAAAACAGAGAGTGAGAGCAGAACAGAACTCACCCTACCGTCCTCTGCTGTGACTCTTTATTCAAACTGCAGTGCAGCTCCAAGCGACAGCACTGCAAAAAGTCTCAGAACTGAGAAAACAGAGCAGCAGGTGAGAGGGACGCTTCGTACAAATGGGAAACAGAACACCCACATACTGCAGGTAAAGAGTGTGAGGTCCCTGAAGCCGCCTCCACCTCGCTCCTCTCATCCCAGTCAGAGCATGCAGAGGTGGCACAGCTGCAAAGAGTGCGGCAAAGGCTTCAGCTTCGCCTGTCAGCTGGAGGTTCACATGCGCTGGCACACCAAGGAGAAACCATACAGCTGTGCTGTGTGCCGAAAAAGTTTCACCACGGTCAGCATGCTGAAAAGACACCACCGCATCCACACTGGAGAGAAACCCTTCAGCTGCCACGTCTGCGGGAAATGTTTCAACCAGTCAGCCCACCTCAACACGCACTTCAGACTCCACACGAGAGAGAGGGCCGGCTGGAGCCGAGTGCAGCACTCCAAGTGAAGCACACCAACCTGACCACGTGTAAATCCAGGAAAATACTCCACATGACAAACGTCAGGCTCAAACTGTGTACAGTAATGTGTTTGACTGTGTGTTGAATGTTGTGCAATAAAGTGTGGTACTAAATGATATTTTGGCTGATTATTTTAATGAGTGCTTTCCAACACAATTTTCCCTAAAAAACTGTTTCTCACATTGCAGCCATCCAAAAGACAAAAGGCAAGCACAACAAATTATATTCCACAGTTCATTGTTTCTCATATCTGCTTTCCACCAACAAAACAGTCTGAAGTTTCCCAACAAGATGTTCACAAGAACAACAGCAAATGGAGAGAAAAAAATATTAATAAATATTTAATCCTTCTCATGAACAAATCTCACATGAGAAATATTATAACCAGGTGATTGTTCACATGTCCAAACATACCCATGAATATTATTCTCCATTTCTAACTCCTCTGTTCTGTTGAATGTTGTTAAGTTCAACATGCCGTTCCTTTAAAATTTCTTTTGTATATCTACCACAATATGTTAATACTCCAGATGAAAACTGGAGTCAGCCTCCATGGTGGCATTTAGCAACACTGACATCTGCTGGAAATTTATGCCTACCATGGGAAACTACAGTCAGATAAGATTTATGAGATTTCAAAAACCTTTTCCTCATGATTATGACTTTCAGGAGTCTGATCCAGAGGATTTGATCTCCCCTGGGACACTTGGCTTAGGCCGAGAGTCATTTTCTCATTTCAGGGAACTGATTTCTTCAAAGATTTTGTTCTTAATGTTGGTGGAGAGGCACAAGTTTGACAGCTGATAGATAGAAGGATGTAACTTTATACAACAATACAATGAATCAGATAAGTTATGGGGATCATTGTTTGTTTTAAATGTATTGGAAGTCTCTTTAGTAGGTTAACTTTTTGTCAGCTTTCTTACTAGCTCTATTTGTGCAAAGTAAAGTGGGATCATTTTCATATAAGCTTCTCCCAAAGTTGCACAATATTTTGAGCTTAAGCCAGGCTCACACAGCACTGAAGAATAAGGTAAAGTAATCAGTGTCTGCACTGTGTATTTACAAGCCCCAGAGTTGATTTACCTCTGACAGTTTGATAAAACAAGGTGATCATTGATGTCATAAAAATAACAGTCAAGTGGACGAATAGCAAACTCCCTGCATAAATTCTGTTGGCAGATTTTGCTGCTGACTTTGGTATTTCTGACCCTGGACCTGCACATGACAAGATTTCAAACTTTCTCGGTAAATATAACTACTGTGAACACATGCTCAGTGCTTTGATAAACTCAGGAGTTTAGATCTTTCAAATAGTCTGGTCCCACGTGAGTAAGAGTGAAATCGTTGACTCCAGGGTGTTTCATGCTCCCTGGTGTCAGGTTACCAGTTGTTGCTGGGACTATTTGATTTACATATCATTGCAGCCTGCATCTTCTGCACATGTATCTGCTGTAGGTGCATATGATGCATTTCTATTGTTTAATCACAGGTATCAATACAACCATCGTATTAATGCCAATCACCTAGACTGTATAACAACGCTGTCTGAAGCATTTTTGAACAGAAAATGATCAAGAAAAGAATAAAATAACCCAAAATTAAAAAGATATCGACTCAGACCAGATTCATATAATCAGAGGAACTGTGGTCGCTTTGCACAGGGATTAAAAACACATCTCCCTCACATTTATTATGAACTATCAGAGGTCCCAGGTGAAACTGATCCTGTGCAAACATGAGGGTAGATGCATTTTAATATATCCTTACTTTAAGTAGTCGGCATCATCCCCAGCACCTCTCAAAAATTATTTTTGCAAAAAGTTATTGTCCCCCCCACTTTTCAAAACAAACTGACGCCCTTGTCAATGACATTATACAAGGAGTTACTGTGTGAGAATACAAACCACATGTTAGGAGTACTTCTGTTACTTTTATTACTCACTGTGCTGGTATATCTGTACTTATTTTACACAAAACCCCTGAAAAACTCCATTTAGATTTGACCCTGTTGTAAATAAACTGTTCTGATTCTGAAGTGTCAGTATTCTGCCCTCCCTGATAGCTGTCCAGTTCGGCAGATAGTTAACAACTCTCAGTGGAATGAGACACAGGCGTTGAAGATTTGCTCATTTATTGCTGACTCACATTCACCAAGATACTTGTAAAACTGAAATTACAAAGGCAGAAACAAAACAGATCAGCTTAAAAAAGCAGTCAAAATGATACTAACAGTCCAACTTAAATTACTAAATTCACCTCAAACAGGCTAGCTTTAGCACGAAAAAAGTCCGCTAGCTTTATGCTAATGTTGAATGGGAAACGCCATTTAAAGGCTAACGAAATTAGCGTCGTCTCTCTTTCCTTCCTTAACGTAACTGATTATACATTTCTTAAGACACACAAATCACCTCACTCTACAATACTCACAGGAATTCGCTTCCTAGCTCCTAAAAAATGAGGGAAATGGCGGAGATCAGGTGAAACAATGCGCTCTTGGCTGCTGCTGTGCTGCCGCTACTCGGGGCTTCTCGCTCAATACTACGGTGGCCCTAGGTGGCCAAAACACAAAAACTCAAAACATGTCAACAAACAGAAAAAACAGTATAACTAAGTTTTATGCCTGTAATTCCGTCGTGTAAGGGGCGGACCACATTATGAAATCTGGTGATAAATCCAACGGGTACTTTGTCCTTTTGTTGAAGTCTTTGTCCAGAATCCATTACCTTAGAGGTCCCTTCTTTTATAATCTTAACCTCCACTTTTCGGACCCTGTTGTCTTGGCTTGGTATAGTTTTTACAACAAGTCCAGTGGGCCATTCAGTCCTATTGGCCTGCAAGTCCTTGAGCAAAACAACGTCCCCTACTTGCAAGTCCTGTCTTGCAGAAAGCCACTTTCTTCTGGGTTGAAGCGATGTCAAATATTCCTGCCGCCATCTCCTCCAGAATGCATCTGCGAGGCCTTGAACTCTTTTCCAGTGCTTGTTGGAGAGATCACTGGCATCAAAGTCCCCTAAAGGTGCAGACAGCGTTTCCATCTTTTGTGTCAACAGCATCGAAGGAGTGAGAACAGCAGGCGCTTCTGGGTCTGATGAGATCGGGACTAGAGGTCTTGAGTTCATCACAGCAGTGACTTCAGCCATCAGCGTGGTAAGAACTTCGTGCGTGAGAAAAGATGCGTTCACTTTGAGAAGGAGAGCATCCAGAATGCGACGAGCGATGCCAATCATTCTTTCCCATACTCCGCCCATATGGGAGGAATGGGGAGGGTTGAAGGTCCATGTGCACTTGTTGTCCTGAAGGTAAGTTTGCAGGTCACGATCATCAGTGTTGAGGTTGAGTTCCTTGCAAGCACCAATGAAATTTGTGCCTCGATCAGACCGGAGTGTTTTGATGGGTCCTCGAAGCGCAGTGAAGCGTCTGAGGCCGTTGATGAAGCTAGATGTTGTCATAGTCTCTATCACCTCAATGTGCACGGCCCTGGTGCTGAGGCAGGTGAAAATGGTGGCCCACCGTTTACTCTCTGCATGGCCGCCTCTTGTCCTGCGAGAGGCCACTGTCCAAGGGCCAAAAACATCCACACCAACATGAGTGAATGGTGGTTCCAAAGACAGTCGGTCTGCTGGCAAGTCTGACATTTTTTGCACTTCCAGTTTTCCTCTCAGTTTCCTGCAAACGACACACTTGTGTATTANTTGGACTTTCCCATAATGAAACCTACATGACAGTCTCCTGTTGTGCTGACTGTTTTCAAGTAGGCTACTGCGGCTATGGCCAAATTTGACGCATCTGAGAAGACACAGAGTTCTCTGTGCTGTGTTTGTGTGCTCAGAGAAACTGGAACGTAGGGTCTCATGATTTGTAGACGCTCCAGCTCTTGGATGGAGTCTCTCCAGAGTCTCCACTCTTCTTGCTTCGTGGTTGGAAGTGGGGCATCCCAGTCATACTGATCCACTGAAAGCTCTCTCATGATGATTCTCCCCCCAAGTGTGACCGGTGCAGCAAATCCTAAGGGATCAAACAGACTATTAACTGTGGAGAGAATGCCTCTTTTGGTCACGGGCTTCTCCTCACGTGACACATGGAAGGTGAAGCTGTCTGTCTCAAGGTTCCAAGTCAGACCTAGACTCCTTTGAGGGGGCAGCGGTTCCACATCAAGGTCTAAGTCCTTCAAGTCTTTGGCTTGATCTTCTGAAGGGAATGCTTGCATGACAACTCTGCTGTTGGATGCTATTTTGTGCAGTCGTATGTTTGACTCTGCTAGCATTTCCTGGGATGCTTTCATGATGTTAATGGCATCTGTCGCACATGGAAATGATGCAAGCCCATCGTCGACATAAAAGTTGCGGATGACAAACTCTCTAGCATCACAGTGGGATACTTCTGCTTCCATGGCAGCACGTCTGAGGCAGTAAATGGCAACTGCTGGGGAAGGACTGTTGCCAAATACGTGCACTGTCATGCGAAACTCTTTGATTGGTTTGTGAAGGTCATTATCTTCGTACCACAAGAACCTTATGAAGTCTCGATGTTCCTCACAGACGCTGAAACAATAAAACATCTGCTGCACATCTGCTGTTATTGCAACTGGTTCTTTGCGGAACCGGGTCAGGACTCCGACAAGAGTGTTGTTCAGATCAGGGCCATTCATGAGCACGTCGTTAAGGGACACTCCTTCATGTTTAGCGCTGGAGTCAAACACAACCCTTATCTGGTCTGGTTTGCGAGGATGATAGACACCGAAGAGGGGTAGATACCAACACTCTTGACCTACTTCAAGTGATGGTGCTGGCTCTGCTTGCTTGGCATCGAACATCTTTTGCATGAAGTCGATGAACTGCTCTTTCATGTGTGGTTTCTTGTCTAGGGTGTGGCGTAGGGATAAAAGCCGCTTTAAAGCTTGAGGTCGGTTGTTTGGAAGGNTCAGGACTCCGACAAGAGTGTTGTTCAGATCAGGGCCATTCATGAGCACATCGTTAAGGGACACTCCTTCATGTTTAGCGCTGGAGTCAAACACAACCCTTATCTGGTCTGGTTTGCGAGGATGATAGACACCGAAGAGGGGTAGATACCAACACTCTTGACCTACTTCAAGTGATGGTGCTGGCTCTGCTTGCTTGGCATCGAACATCTTTTGCATGAAGTCGATGAACTGCTCTTTCATGTGTGGTTTCTTGTCTAGGGTGTGACGTAGGGATGAAAGCCGCTTTAAAGCTTGAGGTCGGTTGTTTGGAAGGCGGTTCCGTGGTGACCTAAAGGGTAAGGGTGCAACCCAGGTGTTTGAGCTGTCTTTATACACGTGTCTCTCAAGCGTCTCCAAGAAGATCTCATCTTCAAGTGATGGGGCAGGTCTGTCGTCGTACTGTGTTCTCTGGAACACCTGACTACCAAGATCAGCTGTCACTCTGTTCAATCGCTGCACAGGGTCTTGTCTGGTTTGGTTAGGAGTGTAACATTTAAGCTTTTCTTTTACCTGAATGTTCTTCTCACATGGACTGAGAAGCGAAGCTCGTCCGTTCTGAAGAATGTTGGTCTTGAAAACATTGATGGTAGATGACTTATGAGCAGTCCCAAGACAAACTTCTCCCACAATAACCCAGCCGAGGTCAAGACGTTGGGCATATGGTTCATTGTGGAGTCCATTCAGCTGTTCTCGGACCTTGTGTACACTTAGAACGTCTCTACCTAAAAGAAGGAGAATTTCAGCATTCGGGTCAATCTCTGGGATTTTGCCTGTCACTGACTGTAGATGGGGGTGATGGTATGCAACTTCTGGCGATGGTATTTCTGCTCTATCATCTGGTATCATGTCACATTCGATGAGAGTAGGAAGAAGGAGCTGAGTTGTACCATCTATGGACTCAATGACAAAGTTGTTAGCACGTCTTCCTGTCACCTCCATGACCCCTGAGCACGTCTTCAAGGTGTAAGGTTCCAAGTATCCATTGANGAAAGACGTTGCAGTGATGAGCTCCTTTCCACCTTAAATGCTGGTTGTGGGGTAGGATATGGCAAGGATTTAAATTCTTGACTGCCGTGCTCACTGCATTGATAGTCACTTTGATCCTTGTACCTCGCCGCTTTTGTGTCCACGGCTGGCTGTGGTGCTGATAAAGACATCAGCGGAGGAGGATTCACCTGGAGAGCCTTGAAGTCAGAATTTAGCTGAACTTGTTGCACATACTCTTGTGTCCTTTGCGCTGGATTGGCAGAGGGCATGTCGTCCAGTTGAGGCTGTTGTGGATTTCCATCTTGCTGCATGGATGTGTCCCAAGCCTGAGCCTCAGCTAGAGCAGCTGCCGCCACCTTCTCTGACTTCAGCACATGGAGATCTGCATCTAAATCAGCTTTCTTTTTAAGTTGTTCAGCTTGTTGCTTCAAAAGTTCTGCTTCTTTCTGAGCAAAGGTGAGTTTGACTCGAGCTGCTTCAGCCTTAGCTCGTGCTCTGGAGGCAGCTACAGATGAAGACGTAAGCTGACTGGAGTGTGAAGACCCCGACACCCTGGATCGAGTTTCCAATGAGCCTTCTTTAACATCATCTGCGGGTGTTGCCATAGTTGAAAACCTTTGCTGCAGTCAAAAACACTTCAGGCGTCTCACTTCTTAAGCAGAGCGTGATGAGATGGATTCCTTTTTACTATTCTGCCCTCCCTGATAGCTGTCCAGTTCGGCAGATAGTTAACAACTCTCAGTGGAATGAGACACAGGCGTTGAAGATTTGCTCATTTATTGCTGACTCACATTCACCAAGATACTTGTAAAACTGAAATTACAAAGGCAGAAACAAAACAGATCAGCTTAAAAAAGCAGTCAAAATGATACTAACAGTCCAACTTAAATTACTAAATTCACCTCAAACAGGCTAGCTTTAGCACGAAAAAAGTCCGCTAGCTTTATGCTAATGTTGAATGGGAAACGCCATTTAAAGGCTAACGAAATTAGCGTCGTCTCTCTTTCCTTCCTTAACGTAACTGATTATACATTTCTTAAGACACACAAATCACCTCACTCTACAATACTCACAGGAATTCGCTTCCTAGCTCCTAAAAAATGAGGGAAATGGCGGAGATCAGGTGAAACAATGCGCTCTTGGCTGCTGCTGTGCTGCCGCTACTCGGGGCTTCTCGCTCAATACTACGGTGGCCCTAGGTGGCCAAAACACAAAAACTCAAAACATGTCAACAAACAGAAAAAACAGTATAACTAAGTTTTATGCCTGTAAAAGGCAGCACAGTCAGCATGATAAAAACAAAAGGTGATTTAATACTGATGCATTTCCTAGATCTATGTTCTCTCGAAATATTACAAGAATAATCATCCGGAGGCTTTGGTGCTTATCCCTACAATGGAACTTATAAAACACCAGAGATCCACTCTCATATCAGCAGCTTTTCAATTTTAAGATGAAGTTACAATCCAGTTTAGAGCTATTTTTATGTCAGCAGGGCAGACGAGGTGAACCTGATTCCTAAAATCTGCATGAGATTTGATGGCATGTGGATATAAATTATTGAAGACAAATAAAGAACAGTAAAAATTAAACTCACTCCCAGTTTGTGAAACAGTCTGTGACAACTGGACTGTGCAAATGAGATAAGAGAGGATGAAGATTTTATACTTGTTATATGCAGACATAAAAAGATTGAGGTCTAAAATATTAATTCAAGTGTTTGTGTTCTTTCATAGTAACATGATAGTCGTGTGTTATGCTTCTGAAATAAAAGGGAAAACTGTAACACAAAGGTTTATTACTGTGTTTGTTTTTCTTTTCACAGGACAGGTCAGTCACTGCATCCTCTACCTGAACGCAAAACCCCTGGTTACGTGATGAGCGTGTGCACGCGGCGAAACATCCGGGGATGCGCGTTTGCAGAAGAGAGAGAACAGCTGAAGGAGGGGAAGAGTGCAGAGAGTCCATCAGAGAGAGAGAGAGAGAGAGAGAAAAGAGAGAGAGGGCGAGAGAGAGAGCGCTGCACCGCATTGACAGGAGACACAGAGTCAGAGGTCCGGTACCGCCGACAGCACCGCGGAGCTGGATACTTCCTTATGCCGCTGCGGAGCTGACGGTGGCCGGTGCAACAGCGCGGAAAGGAGCGGCGGACCAGTGCAGGTAAGCGGACACTTTCTACTTTCTGCTGAGACGTCCTGTAGTTGCAGCTCCATCACACTGACGCAGCGGGTGGTGTCCCGGTTCTGACTGGGCCGGACATGACTGGTGATGAGAAGCGGTGATAAATGAGAGCAGGGCGGGTTTCTGCAGCACCGGTTCGGCGCAGGAAGGCTGGGACGGCGTGTCTGTGCCCCGTGTCTCTGCAGTGTTCTCCGGGCATGCAGCCGGTGCACATCCACGGGCCCCCGCCTCTCTGCGCATCTTCTGGATGATGCTGCGGTTTCGTGGGATTTTTGCTGCTCTGCGCAAACCGCAGATAAAGCTCTCAAAGTCCGGGGGAAACGACCGGGTCCTGGATTCCTGCGTGCTTGTGCAGAGGCCCGTGTGTGTGTGGTGTGTGAGGAGAAGTGTCATTGCGGAGGACGAGTGAACGGGGACGTTTAAAGGGCTGTCAAGTTGGTGTTGTTTGGTTAGGCCCCGGGGCTGCACACAGGGTGAGTCAGGTCTGTCTGTACGCTGGATGAGGATCAGAGCTCATCAGTGTGAGGGAGGAGACTCCAAAAAACAAGAGCGTTTATAGAGCATCACATCATGTCACATAAAGGAGGACAAACACACACCTGAAAACACACTTCTCCTGAAAAGTCCTGTTTGTTAACATGGCTGCCTGTCGTGTGTTTCTGAGCTACATGAGCACATTTAGTGGTGACCTTGTTGTGTTTGATGGGACTTTGTTCTCTTGTATCACTGACAGAAACTGAATGACTTTATTATTGCGATAATACTCAATCACAGTCTCTCTGTAGACTGTGAGAAGTCCAGATTAAGATTTATAGTCTGATGTGTTGAAGTCATCCTGTCTCCTCAGGGGGTTTTCCTTTGTGAGCTCATTATGACCTTACACATTTAACTACATCATTTTTTCTTTTCTTGTGTGGTGTTTTATACATTATACAGGTGCTGTATTCACACTTAGGTGTGTTTTAACTGGTGGTGAATGGACCCATGGATAGGGGCTACCTCCTGCACATCTCTCATTAAACCTCTTCAGTTTGAAATGCACCTTTGTTTGATTATTAGTGCTATTTAAATGAAATAACATCAATTTAATGTACGACTGAATAGCTAAAGACCCCTGTGTAAACTACACAGAGAATGAAAAGTTTGTCTTCTGTCAGGGATTACATCATTCAGTCTTATTATTTGTCACTCTCAATGATTTAGTTACATATAAGTTGTTTTTTTGAGTTGTACTTCATATGGTTTAACCTATTGCAGTGTACTGTAACATACTTGTGTAGCATGTTTTGTTAATAAAACATAGATTGCAACCAGTGCTATTGCTACTAAATAAGGATTCTGTAGTCAAAAAGTACATTTCACCCTTCGCCTGGAGCAGAAGAAGTTTAGTAGCAAATAAATATCAGAAAAAGAGGCAGTGACAAAAAAAGAGCCTTCCATGCTTTCCTCAAAACAACAGCAATAAAATAAACCAGTAAACAATAAAATGCTTCAGGTTTTGCAGGTTAGCCCAAATAAAATGTATTGGCTATGGGAATTCTATTTCAGTCACATTAACTTAAAAGTTTGCATGTAAGGCACTATTTCCAGATAATTCTATTTTAAAGATCCTGTGAGGAATTTATAATTTATGATGATTTTGGCATCACTCATGGTTAGAGAGACATCTCTCTAACCTTTTTGATTTTTCTTTTTCTTTGACGTTTATCATAGAGAACAGGACAGTGGATAGAGCAGGAAAGAGGGTGTGAGTGGGAGGTGACACATGCAAACTGAATGAATGAATTAATAAATATTTTATTTCATTTACAATCATCAGTACAAAAATTTAATTTTGTGCAATCAAGTTACCAAAACAAAAACAAACACAAGTTGTATACTTGTTATGCTTGCACAAAACATTCTCTCACATAAGAATACAAACTCTGTAACTGAAAAAGCAGTAGGCTAAAGCCGAGGGTTATTTTTTGCCTATCCTGTACAATCCATTTGATATCTTAGAAAATCACAGGATTTACTTTTTTTATTTTTTTTCTTCGGTTCAGCAAACTTAACCACTGGGCCATACTGGTGCCACATATATGTTTTAAAGAAAAAAAGATCTCACCCTGCATTCTTTGTCAGTCAAGTTATTCATTATAGAGAATCGTCAGTGAAGAAAATGTCAAAGAATTAAGGCTGCAATAGGGAAATATGGTTTATTACTTCATCTGACACCTCCATACTGCACCTGAGGTTTAAGACGACACAAAGAATAGATTAGAAGACATCCATCTTCTCTCCAATAGTTTTGTTTGCACCTGTTGGTCATGAAAAGGCATCAACATTAATATCAGTCTTTTTCAGAACCAAGTAAATTCTCAACACAGGAGCTTTGATATTGTGGAATGGAAATTTAAAGTAAGGTCGTTTTAATGCACAGGCAGCTGTTTTTGCTGGTATTAGGTAATCCAGGCCTAGTTTTCCGATTGTAATATGTTAAACTATGATATCATCTGGACTCTGCATGTGAATGTGGCTCATGTAGAGTGCAAGGAGATAATTAGACTGAAAGTTTTACAGAAGCACCAGACAAGAGTTGAGGTTTAATGCAATTACATTTTTGTCATGATCTAAATGTTGAGTATCACTATGAAGAGGCTGATAGGAATTAAGTTCTGTGCAGGTTTATGAGGAGGTTTTGGGATCACATACACCTACAGGACCTCTGAAACTTCTCCATGAGACTTCCTGCAGAGATCTTATTTAATCTCTGAATGTGTTTTTGCTGCGACTGTGTAACTGTATCAAAGGGTTTGCTTATTGACTTGTGTAATTAGAGCCTAATGCATGTTCCCAGCCATGGTAAGAGAGTGTGTGTATGTGTGTGTTTGAGCGTGTGTCCCAGCTGAATATCGAAGAGATTAAAACATAAAGCCTGCAGGACAGCAAGAAGAAAAAGGGATGAGCTCATTTTCCCAGCAGAGGACAGAGAATGAAACATCAGTTTTTGAAGTTAACTTTCAGTTTTACAGTCTTTATACTTACACTGAGCTCTTGATTGACTTTATTGATCACTGAATGAAACTTGACTGAAAGATGCCAATAATGCAAAAAACCTTCTGCAGTGTAACAATAGGGGATAAACAAAACCTTATCTGAATTTTCTCATTAGGTTTTAATTTCCTGAAGAGTTTTAATCAGTGTTTCAGTTTTAGGACACACTTCAACTCATGCTGTCAGTCAAAAACATTCTCTTTTTGGGGGTTGTTGGGAATTTGGGCACAACCTAAGCAGACGATGTGTTGAGCGATTCGTTCTGGAGCGAGCGTGAGCAGCAGTTGAGGACTGTAGAGGACTGTAAAGGTGAAAGTGGCAGCTCAGCAGTATTCACACAACAGGCCAAGTCATGAAGCATTCAGCACAGTGAGGCTGTCTGCAGGCAGTGAACACCCAAAGCAGCTCCATCATGAACATCTGCAGACATGGAGTTTAGGTTGCATTAGACTGATTTAGTAGAATGATTCTTAAATATATGCTTCTGTCTCAGTTATTACCCAGCTGCATCACCTGCTTGGCTCAGATAGGTCAAAATCTTATGAGGATCAATTCATCTTAATCGCGTTCATCATGGCAAATCAATCCACACATGGGATTCCATCACATCCCCGGTCTGCCTGTTGACACTGTTATAAAAGGTTAGCGTCTGTCTCAGGCTGGTCTCACAGTGTGGAAATAATGACAGACAGAGATGTGAGAGCAGCCTGAGGAGCTGCTGAACCACAACCATCTCTGATTGAGACAATAGCAGAGCTGATGAAAGCATCTCAAAGCTGCTGAACTCTACAAAGTCACTCCAACGGTTAGAGGAAGTGATAACAGCAACAAAGTTCAGAGCTGACACGTTTGACTCCTTTATGTTTAAAAGCCCAGCGAGGACTTGCTAAGTGGTCTTGAAATAGTCTCACTTTGTTTCCTGTTCATAATCAATGAGATCATTAGTGCCAGTATCATTATCATTACCTGCTGTCATTAACATCATCTCTGGATGCTATTTCCAATGTGGTTGGGTTGGAGAACATGAATCCATTTACTGCATAAAGACTAAAAGTCCCTTTCATGACTGTGCCTGCTGGCAAAATTTAGCATTAAGAAGTAAAAGCTCTCTTTTTTCTTGAAGGAAAAATGCTTCTTGGATTTATTTTGAAGTGATGGAGCTAAAACATAGGTTAAGCTGTTTGTGATAAAGTTCATTCTAACCCACATACAGCATTTATCCTGCAGTACTCTGTTCAAACTTGAGTCTATCAAAAAAATGAATAGCCAGGTTATGTTTGCTCTGCTTTGGTAGATGAGCACTGGTAGGACACAACCAGGATTCACTAACTACATGGTGCAGACATGTCTCAGAGCACCAGGCTGTGAGTAACACTAAACAGATGGTCTGCTCACCTTCTAAACACTTAACCACCCCAAAACTGGGCTTAAAAAATTGATTGTTATCACTTTTCAAACTGTAGGGAAACGTAACAATGATAAGAATCTGTCTCCATCAAAAAGCTGCTGCCTGGAACATTTGAGGGACCATATTTTTAAGACATGTAAAGAAATCCTCTTGAAACCAACATTATGTGCATGCATTGGGGTGAACTGGTGTTGCGTCATGTCTGATTTAGATATAACTGAGAGGCTCCTTTTTTATATTTTTTACCAGCTGTGAGGAGGGTTTGCTAATTGTCTCCTTGAACAAAAGATGTGAAGAGCAGAAAGCGTTTCTGTACCTGTGAAGCAGCTGTTTGGAGCAGCCTTTGGGGACTTTGAGCGGCGTGTGTGAAAACAGCACAGATGTTGTCATCTTTGCTTTGTCTTTAGATTTAAGTGTTTAATGTGTGGCAGGTGTAGTGTTTGTAAAAAGTGGAAATGTAGGAGTGAAGAGGACTAAAGATAGAACCTGTATAGTTACATAAGGTGAACCACAGTGAGGCTGCACTGTCGACGCACACTTGGGATGGAAATTTTGGACTTTAAATTCCCCATTTCTCAGGGATTTCCACCATATTTTTGTGGATCTGTCCGATATTAGTCAGCAAACTGTGTGGCCAGACACACAGCATGCAAGGAGGCTGCAGCCAAAATGTAAGAGGAAAATGATTCACAAGTCAAAATGTTCTTCTGGACGAAAATCCTCCATCTGTGAGGCATGTGGCTTCAAAGCAGGAGGACTCGTCCATTCAGTATTCACTCTGACCACTCCATACTCCTCCATTATCTTCTTTATCTCCTCTTACTCCTCATCTCAGCTGCTCATTACTCTTTAAAGCTGTCACCAACCAGATTTTACCATTACATATTATATTAACCAAACATCCAGCAGCTTCCAAAATTTAAATCTGTTCTCCTCTTCCCTCCATTTGTTTGACTCATTGTGAGTCATTGAGATCCTCCTTCATTCCTTTCACCTCTCTCCCTCATCACCAGGGTCTAAGTTTGGTTCACGTCCATGCCTCATCACATCCTGTATCCTTTGCGTCAGACACCAGTGTCTAGGCTTCTTTGTGGGGCTGTCACGGCCTTCAGTCAGCCTCATCTCCCCAGTGCAGACACAAGGACGCTCAGGAAGGTTTTAGTTGCCAATGACATTGCGCATTTATCATTTAAGCTTGTAAAATTCTGTGTTGCTCAGGTATTTCCAAATACAGAGGGCCACATTTGATTTTCTGAAAATGACCCAGGTCTGGCAGCTCTCACTGACATATTTATTAATCATCAAAGTAACATATGAATGCTGCATTTGATAGCTATTTAAACATCAGCGAACTCTGCTCCTGACCAAGGAATATGTTCCCCATTAGGGGGCGATATGGAGAAAACATTTTAGGACTTTCTGTGCACGGATCAGGATCAAAACATTTTCGTAAAAGTTTTTAAGGCAATTCAAAAACATTTTAGCCTCAAATATTTCTTATCCTGCATTCTGAATTTGTCTGAATGAATTTGTTAGATGTTACAAGATATACTTTAGTTTTGTCTGTGCACTTGACAGAAAATACAAAAGATTTAGACCATGATTCATTTCAGTGTCATGATTAATACAATAGAAGATGAAAGCTATATGGTGAGAGTGAAAATCAGTTTAACCTGCTCAAGAAGTTCAGGTTCAGCATGACTTTCTGGTTCTGTGAACAATCTTTCAATCTTCATTCCTGTCTCGCAGAGGATCTAACCCCTGAGCTTGGACGCAGCTGATGAGTTGTAGGCGTCTGTGGCTCAGGAGGTACAGTAGGTCCTCCTGTTGTTGAAGGACTGTCTGTCTGATGTCCTTGTCAGGGTGTCCTTTGGCAAGGTGCTGTACCCTGAACTATTTATCAAGGTTGATCCAACAGTACACTAGCGTGTGTTTGCTCAGGGATTAAAGGGATGAAATCAGATCCGTTTACAATGAATGCAAAACAGCAATGCAAATATTTCAACGTTTCCGTCTGACTCTGAACAATGTCTGCACAAATCTCAACAAAGATTCCCAAACAGAAAAGATGAAGAGGTGAAAAGATAAATTGTAATAAAAGAAGAGCATCCTGTGTGTAAATGACAAACCCACCAGCCCACTGTAATAAGTATGTTAAACAGATGAATCCCCTCTGTCCTGGTGGCTGTTATTACTTCCATACTGAAAATGGGCCACAGCGCTCAGGGAGCTGCAGATCTTCATCTGCCTCAGCCTGCTTTGCTCCTGAATGTAATATGTTTTTCCACCATGAATTAAAGATGTCAGGGCCGTCAGAGCATCTTTAACGTGACTGTGACCTGCAGTGATGCTTTCTGAGGTGGGCTCTGGTGGGTTTGTGCCACGTGCCTGCAGTGCCTTCATGGTCGATTGACTGCTGTATGAAAAAGATGAATATGACACACTTTTAAAAGCATCACAAAAATATCCAGCTGCAGGACCATGGATGTGTTTTCTTCAGTTTGAAACCTGACCCTGTGGTGTCAGGTGTCAGCAGTTTGACTAAATCTCTCATGAATGACAGGAGAGGAAGCAGAGCGGCTGTGAACCCTGAGAGGAACACAAGCAAACATGTCAGATTTTTCTGAATCCCCTGAGGGAGACAAGCCTCACTTTTCTTTAGAGGAAATACGCTCTGTGGTGTGTCCGAAAAGTTGCAGTGACATACAAACTTCTTAAGTCGTTGCTTGTGTGACCTAATAAAATGTGGTGTTGAGAGACCTCAGTGGCTGAGACTTCTGTTTATGAAGCATGATTTAACAAAATCTGAGGCCATTTATCTCCTTTCCAAACATTGATTTCATCTCTTGTTTATTTTTCCGGGGTTACTTAAGCGGTTTGGGTTTCAGTGTGGAATATGAAAGATGTCAGCAAAGTTGAATGTGAAGGTGACTGAAAAAAAATGATGACAGGAAAAGTGTGTCGTTAGGAACAAAGTCTGACGGCTTCAGAAGAGAAGCTCAGAGGAGACTAAAAATAATGTGATGATTAGAGAGAAAAAAAGTTACACCAGTGATTTTAAAGTGAGTCTTTGAAACATGACTGCCTATTAACAGTGTTTTACATGGTAACGTTTTCCACTTTGTGATAAAGAGCAGAGAGAGAGAGAGAGAGAGAGAGAGAGAGAGAGAGGTCATGTGGATGTGAAATCTGTAAGTGTCTAAAATCCAGTCATAATTTCTCTTAAGCCTCTCTTTGAAATGTTAAGCTCTCTCTCAGGAATCTTTCATTCAACGCTTTAATACTGATGTAGTTCATGAACTTGTCCAGCAGATGTCACTATGGTTACATACAATCCATGTAACCTCCTCTGTCACCTCATCCTACAGTCTGGTGACGATAATTTCACTTGATATGATGGTTTGGATTTGTACTCAGTTGGACCAGAATTTGATTCTCATTTTGTATTTATAATATTTTTGTCAAGTCCATGTACGAAGAGATCCTGGGGTAGACTCAGGAAACTTCCTCTTGGCTGTAAAACCATTTTCCGCACACTATAGTCACAGGAAAGAAAACTTTTCCTCGCTGTGTGCCCTCATTCGTTCTGGGGCATAGCTGGTGGTTCCGCTACTTCACTAATGTGGGGCTGTAGTTCTGCTGATTGACCCATTTGGATGATTGATACCTCAGAGAACCGAGTTCTGAGGACTGGCTCTATCAGAATCAAACCAAAGAGGAGGCAAACACTGATACTGGTTGATGTGCGCCCCCCTTTGAGGCTCCCTTTGAGGACTCAGCAGCTGTGAAATAAAATGTTGCAAAATCGATTCAGATTGTCCATCAGGAGTGGCCCATTGATAGTTTCCAGTATGTGCCAGACTCATTTAATGTATCTGCACACAGTTATTTTTACTCAACACAAACCAGCTAATAAATATCAAACCTGTGAGTCTGAATGTTGTTGCCAAGGTTCTGTCTCCTGTTGCTGTTCGACTCTTTACAGGAAGTTAAACTAAACACATCAAACAAATTAGTGACAAATATGTTATGCTGGCAGGAAGGTAAAGGAGATTCTTAATAAAACCTTCAGTAGTCAGAGAGCAGATCACCGTGTGTATGTTGTGTCGTATAGAGCAGCAGCAGGAGCCATATGGCTGCTTTCCCAGTGATCCCTCTCCTGGCTCACACTCAGCCAAATGGAGCCGCCAGTGCAGATGGGACTCAGCCAGCCCAGGTGGATTGTGGGTAAGATGGGGCGGTGCCCAGTGATGGGTGAATTAATTCTGGTTTAGGGAAGCCCACTGGCAT
>RPOG01005885.1:10227-28187 GCA_008086565.1 Thalassoma bifasciatum
AGCTGCGATTGGTTAAGTGGAGAGGTGTGACTCGAACGTCAGCCTGTCAGCTGGTATCAGCTGGGCGTATGACTTCCGTGTCCTGCATGAACTAACGCGAGCTTCATTTCATTCAGGTACACTCTCGTCATAGTTTTGAACCATTTATTGCCAAATGGAATACAGTTATTATTGGCGTTACAGCTCTGGTTTCAGAGTACTCCCTGGGTTAGCCAAGCAGCCTGCTTAGGCTTTCCAGGGAGTGCAAAGCAGATCCCCCAAAACCAATGAGCCAACGCCAAGTTAAGCATAACTTCAGAAGTTTTCTGTGGCATGCCTGCCGCAGACACGCAATACAACTATGATGCAAGCATGCATCCTAGATGGGTCATGCTAAAGCTGAGTGAATAAAAGTTATGTGACACAGCAAGCCTGCTGTGGACCCAACAAAGCTAAGGGATGCAGCATGCATCCAGAACGGGTCATACTAGAGTTAAGTGATGAGTAGAGAAATAGCTATGTGTTACAGCTACATGCTGGAGACCTTTGATAGAGATAATGATGCAAGCATGCATCCTGAAGGTCATTCTATTGTTATGTGATATGAGGATAAAATGAATGTGTTACAGCAAGCATGCCGAAGACCCCCAAANTTTCCAGGGAGTGCAAAGCAGATCCCCCAAAACCAATGAGCCAACACCAAGTTAAGCATAGCTTCAGAAGTTTTCTGTGGCATGCCTGCCGCAGACATGCAATACAACTATGATGCAAGCATGCATCCTAGATGGGTCATGCTAAAGCTGAGTGAATAAAAGTTATGTGAGACAGCAAGCCTGCTGTGGACCCAACAAAGCTAAGGGATGCAGCATGCATCCAGAACGGGTCATACTAGAGTTAAGTGATGAGTAGAGAAATAGCTATGTGTTACAGCTACATGCTGGAGACCTTTGATAGAGATAATGATGCAAGCATGCATCCTGAAGGTCATTCTATTGTTATGTGATATGAGGATAAAATGGATGTGTTACAGCAAGCATGCTGAAGACCCCCAAAACAATGATTCAAGCCTGAATCCTAAAAGGACATGTAACGGTATATGATATGGACATCTATGACTAGGTGTAACAGCAAGCATGCTGTGGACCATGAAGATACTTGACGCAGGCAAGCATCTAAAACAGGTCATGCTATAATAAAAGACATAGGATTAAAACAGGTATGTGTTACAGCAGCATGCTGTAGACCCTCAAAACACTATGATGCAAGCATGCATCCTAGAAAGGTCATACTATTAGTAATGTTTTATGTCAGTAAAACATCTATGTGACACAGCAAGCATGCTGCAGACTGTTAAAGGTAGTAAAATGCAAGCATGCATCTAGGCAGTCATACTACAGTTATATGGAATAGAAGAAAACTTATGTGTATCAGCAAGCATGCTGAAGACCATCCAGAGGTATTTGAAGTAGCATCTAAAATGGTCATACTACAGTTAAGTGATATAAAAGTGAAACACCTACGTAGAGCTACATGCTGAAGACCTTGAAGATACTTGACACAGGCAAGCATCTAAAACAGGTCAATCTATAGATAAAAGATGTAAATAAATATCTATGTGTTACAGCAAGCATGCTGCAGACCTTTGAAAATCTATGATGCAAGCATGCATCCTAGAGGGTCATACTATGAGTAGTGTGATATGTCAGTGAATCCTCTATGTGAAACAGCAAGCATGCTGCAGGCCCTCAAAACTCTATGATGCAAGCATGCATCCTAGAAAGGTCATACTATTAGTGGTGTGATGTCAGTGGAATTCTATGCGAAACAGCAAGCATGCTGCAGACCATAAAAAGTAGTAGAATGCAAGCATGCATTTAAGCGGTCATACTACAGTTAAATGAAATGTAAGAAAACGTATGTGTATCAGCAAGCATGCTGAAGACCATTAAGAGGTACTTTAATGAAGTGACATCTATAATGGTCATACTACAGTTGAGTGATATAAAAGTGAAAAACCTATGTACAGCGACGTGCTGAAGACCATTAAGATACTTGACGCAGGCATGCATCTAAAACAGGTCAATCTATAGATATAAGATGTAAATAAATATCTATGTGTTACAGCAAGCATGCTGTAGACCTTTGAAAGACTATGATGCAAGCATGCATCCTAGAAAGGTCATACTATGAGTAGTGTGATGTCAGTGAAATTTCTATGTGAAACAGCAAGCATGCTGCAGACCATAAAAGGTAGTAGAATGCAAGCATGCATTTAAGCGGTCATACTACAGTTAAATGAAATGTAAGAAAACGTATGTGTATCAGCAAGCATGCTGAGGACCATCAAGAGGTACTTTGATGAAGTGACATCTAAAATGGTCATACTACAGTTAAGTGACATGAAAGTGAAAAACCTATGTACAGCGACGTGCTGAAGACCTTGAAGATACTTGATGCAGGCATGCATCTAAAACAGGTCAATCTACAGTTATGAGATGTAAAGATAATATCTATGTGTTACAGCAAGCATGCTGTAGACCTTTGAAAGACTATGATGCAGCATGCATCCTAGAGGGTCATACTACAGTTATGTGCAATGTAAATAGACATCTTTGTGTTACAGCAAGCATGCTGTAGATCTTGGAAGAACTATGATGCAAGCATGCATCCTAAAAGGGGTCATACTACAGTTATTTGGGATGTAAATGAACGTCTATGTGTTACAGCAGCATGCTGTAGACCCATATCCTGAACAGATCGAAGACTTTACTACTGATTAAACCTTACACTTACTACTGATTAAACCCAGCCGGCTCTCCTGATTCGATGAATTATTGTGCATGATAGCATCAGTTTGTGTAGTTTTTTTTTTTTTTTTTTTTTTTTTTTTTTTTTTTTTTTTTTTTTTTTTTTTTTTTTTTTTTTTTTTTTTTTTTTTTTTTTTTTTTTTTTTTTTTCTCTCCTCAAAGCTTTTTGAGCCATGATGATCTCCTTCACTCCTTGGCTAACGTAGCATTCGCAAGCTGTAGAAGTCCAGTGTCCTAAAGCTTCAACATGGAACCTAGAACCAGCTCTGCTGCAGCGGTAGCTGCCCCATGCAGGGCTGAGTGTGGAATGAAGAGTTGAGGAAGGAGACCACATCTTTGGCAGGGGACACTGAGTTGTGAGGTTGAACCGGGACCTTGATGCGAGTTCTCCTTTGTCAGTCAGGAGCAAGGCTCATCCAGTTTGCCGATGGCGGTGAGCAAGTACCAGGTCATGGACAATAGAGGAAAGAAAACAGTGTTAGTTTCTGCAGTGACAAAGGTTGGAATTTTGTAACCTCTGACTGCGATGGAATATTTAAGAAAAAAGGAATGGGTGATGAGCTACAGTAATATCTGAATTAGTGGAATCATGCAGAGGTGAAAAAGCATCTTGAGCTAGATGAGTATTCACCATGCTGAAGAAAACAGTAAAAAGCTATGAGAGAAACCATTTCCAGTAAAAGATCTACCTATACCCCGGAAACACCCTTTATTAAGTGAGACCGCAGTTTTTTTTTATTTTTTTTTTTTTTTTTTTTTTTTTTTTTTTTTTTTTTTTTTTTTTTTTTTTTTTAAACCAGAGTTAAAGAAGATGGAAGGTTCTTATCCCTGGTGACTGGATGCTCCTTTTTAGACCATTGCACGGGGAGCAAATGGAGGTGTTTCCATATAGGCAACATACTGCTGGATCCAAGCATCTCAAGTGGAATTAAGTACCTGCTAAGGGCACTTTAATGGAAAATGGTTGCATTTCTGAACTTGAAACTGTAGACCACGAAAGCGCAAGTCCTGAGCATGTTTACAGGCATGACAATGACAGGGAACAAGAAACTGAGAGAAGAGGAGTGGTACCATGTGGAGTTGTAGGTTTTTTTTTTNAAGGTTGGAATTTTGTAACCTCTGACTGCGATGGAATATTTAAGAAAAAAGGAATGGGTGATGAGCTACAGTAATATCTGAATTAGTGGAATCATGCAGAGGTGAAAAAGCATCTTGAGCTAGATGAGTATTCACCATGCTGAAGAAAACAGTAAAAAGCTATGAGAGAAACCATTTCCAGTAAAAGATCTACCTATACCCCGGAAACACCCTTTATTAAGTGAGACCGCAGTTTTTTTTTTTTTTTTGTTTTTTTTTTTTTTTAAACCAGAGTTAAAGAAGATGGAAGGTTCTTATCCCTGGTGACTGGGTGCTCCTTTTTAGACCATTGCACGGGGAGCAAATGGAGGTGTTTCCATATAGGCAACATACTGCTGGATCCAAGCATCTCAAGTGGAATTAAGTACCTGCTAAGGGCACTTTAATGGAAAATGGTTGCATTTCTGAACTTGAAACTGTAGACCACGAAAGCGCAAGTCCTGAGCATGTTTACAGGCATGACAATGACAGGGAACAAGAAACTGAGAGAAGAGGAGTGGTACCATGTGGAGTTGTAGTTTTTTTTTTTTTTTTTTTTTTTTTTTAATATTTAATTTTAGCTGTGAGTTTGCCAGTCCAGCATGGCTTCTGTTTACTACAACCTCCAGGCATTATATGCCCGTGCTTATTTCTATATTTAATACTTTGATTCATCTGCCATGACCAAACCATAATTACACCATGTCGGCCTGTCGAGGCTGTAACACTTTTAATACAGCTTGTAATTATTGATATTTGAATCAACTGTCACCCTTGTAACCTTGTGTATAGATGAATTTGTTGAAAACTATTTCATTTATTATAATGATTGTAGTGATTATTATTATTACTATTATTATTNAATGCCTTACCTATACCTTGTACAAGAGAGCGCAGCATACCATAACATGATACTTGTATGTTCGAGCACACCTGGCAATTAAAATTGATTCTGATTCAATTCGCTGGCTTTGTTATGTGGATGTTTCAGTTCTCTGAAGCTACCGCCATGAAGACCAATTACCCTTTGAAAAAACCTAAACTTAAGTTGAAGGTAGCTGAATATGACTTTCATTTGGGTCTTTTGTGGGTTCCCCACCTCCCTGCAATTACTTTGCAGTTTGTCGTTTTCTTTTGCTCTGTTATTAGATGTTTGTATACGTTTGTGGTGACGCTGTAGAACCTTGATGTCTGAAAAACGCTATGTGAAGCTCCTGTTTGTCATCAGGCAGCTAAGCGCCTTCTTTCAGGGACAACTCACTATGGAAGGGAGGGGCGGACCGCGCATAGGCGGAGCGAATGAAACTGAAGCTTTAGACTTAGAACAGCGTTGTTGTGATATATATATATATTTTTTTATTTTTAAATTTATTTATTTATTTCTAATGTGGTGGAGAACGAGGAAAGAAACGGGTGGGGAACGGACGGAAAGTCAAGCACACTACACTTCGTATGATAAAACGCGCATGCGCTAGAGAGTTTCTTGATGGGCGGGGGAGTGTGCTACTTGAGCTGCGGCTACGGAAGATGATTACTTTTAGCACAACTGGACTTCCCCACAGTCAACAACACATTTGTCTGATACATTTCAGATGAGCATAGAGGGATCAGGTTAATATGGTTACCTGCCGGCTTTAATCCCTGAGGTGAGGGAGATCGCTGCAGCTGGTGAGAAGAACGACGTTCCAGCTGGAGCTGCCGGGACTGCATTTCCCAGTGACCTTTGCGGCGTGATGTAGCTTGGTCATGGTCGCCATGGTATCCAGGGACGCTGCATACGGGTCGGGTGCATGGTTCTGAGGGAGGCCGACGAAGTGGTTTTCTGGGAGTTTGAGACGGACATCCTTCTCGCTGAGGGAGGTTTAGATAATTGCCAGAGCAGTTTTCCCAGAACAGTTAACGTGGGTCTTCGTCCTGGATATCGACGCTGGTCTGAGCCGGACTCTCTTAGCGGCGTGCTAATGCTGGCGCTAGCTTCAATGCTAGGAGCAGTGTGCGGGCATTTTTCCTTCTTGACTTGTCCTCTGGCCGGAGGAAGGTGCGGTGGAGGCAGAGGAAGCCTGAGCATGGCTGTGAAAGTGGGCCTGAAAACTTTAAGAAGCTTTTTGTTGCTGACTCGCTGTGTGAAGGATCAGTTCTCTTTAAGACCAGCCGGATAATGGACTGCTGTATACTTGCCGACCGGGAGCTGCGGCGAATACTGCGATTTGCCTCAGGCCCAAATTCATCTGTAGTTTCACTGATATAACCGTCCTCAAAGGATCCAGCTGAGACATTTCGGCGGATGAGATGGTGAGTTTGACACACAGACGGCAAGAACAAATACTCTCGTACCTTGACTTCGAGACGCAGCAGTGTGGTGCGTAGCAGTAGCAGGAATAGTTGTGAATGTAGACATGTTTAAATACACCGCCTTGTTGGTCGACGGCAAGCTGCGATTGGTTAAGTGGAGAGGTGTGACTCGAACGTCAGCCTGTCAGCTGGTATCAGCTGGGCGTATGACTTCCGTGTCCTGCATGAACTAACGCGAGCTTCATNTCCCTGGGTTAGCCAAGCAGCCTGCTTAGGCTTTCCAGGGAGTGCAAAGCAGATCCCCCCCTGGGGAACAAGACACATACTTTATACATGAATATTATACATGAATATCATACATGTATTCAGACTTAACAGGAGGAGGCTGGGGTGGAGGAGGTAACTTCGAGACGCAGCAGTGTGGTGCGTAGCAGTAGCAGGAATAGTTGTGAATGTAGACATGTTTAAATACACCGCCTTGTTGGTCGACGGCAAGCTGCGATTGGTTAAGTGGAGAGGTGTGACTCGAACGTCAGCCTGTCAGCTGGTATCAGCTGGGCGTATGACTTCCGTGTCCTGCATGAACTAACGCGAGCTTCATTTAAGCTTGTCCTCTGTACCATGTCCGGGTCCCCCAAGACGGCAGTGTTTTCAAAGATAAGGGTTTGATTATCCGGGAGAAGCTGCTCTTAAGCTTCATCTTCAGTCTCTCTCACAGGCCGGGAAGGCGTCGTCAGTGAAACAATGCAGCGGACATGAATCAAACGGCAAAGTTCCACGCTGGAAGAGCAGAGCGGCTGTATTTACAGAGCTCTGTGAAGAACAAAGGCAGCCCAGGCTTACGTTGATGGACGCAAATCCTGAGTCCTGGTAACTAACCGCTCCGTGCACGCCTGCTAGGAACTTTGATCTCTCACATGCAGTCACCTGGCTCTCACCACTAGCCTGGATCAGTCCAGACAACTTTGTGTTGTGAATTCAAGCTGCAAAGTCTGTCAAACTGATCTGCTTCTCACTTTCTCTGCCTCTAATGAAATATTCAGAGGATCAGAGACGGAAACACTCTGCAGTTTACTTTGACTGTGATCAGCCCTCTGTAAGAACTCTTTACCATCAAGAGGAGAGACAGTGGCCCCAATTATTTATGGGCTCCATTTTTTCCTGAAGTTAAGTTTTATTTCTTCTAATGTGGGTAGAATTAGACAAAAAACACTGAGTCCATAAGGAGATAAAATGTACATACACTCACACACTGGGTGTTTATTCTTGGAAACACCTCTTACAACATTAGGTGTAACAGTGAATCCATGAAAATCAAAAAAACAAATGCAGAGGGAGAAATTAGTCCAAGTTAACATCATCAAAGTTAACAACACAATTTGTACAGACAAAAAAGAGATCCAAGCACAGTCATGTTGCCTTTAAAATCAATGAGACATGAACAGTACTTCTCCTGTTGACTCTAAACTCAAATTGTGGTCTGGAGACCAGCAGCTGCATACAAGCGCCCCCTAATGGTGTGTTTTGACCATGAGTAAACTGTGCGTATTTTTATGGAAAATTTGTATAGACACAACATTCCTGGGACATTATTCCATTAACAAGCCTACAGGCAAATCATAGGTGGCTAAAAGGCTGGTTAATGCTTCCAGCTCAAACGTGAGGCATGGGAAAAAAACCCTCATGACAGAACGCATGTGACTTTATACCTTTTACCATCCTGTGTGCCATCCATTGTCAAACTGCAGGGGGCAGTGTGTCGCAAACACACATCTACCAGAGCACTAAACTAGAAAAGAAGTTTGTATTTGTTTAAACTGTGTACAAAATTATTTTCAGCCATTCTTCTTTTCTGATGAGTGCAGAAGTGAGAAACCGTTCAGTACATGGTTGTCATAGCAATCTCTGTCACCGGACTTCGAAAATCCTGTTTTTGCCTTTCAGACACTCCAAGCTCCAGTTGGTTTGTCATGTTGTCCACATCTCCATCCAGCAGTTACAAGTTTCAAAAAGGGCCCGTTTGAGGGGGTGGAGAGGGAGGAGGCTGCTGTTATGTAATTAGTCTGCACAAAGCCACACCAACCTTGCGGACACATCAAGCAAAAACCAAGTTTTGAGCTTTCTGCTTGAGCATGACAGATGGGATCAGCACGAGACAACATGTATGGCTTTTATGCTTTTATCACCCACAGGGGGCACTGTATCACAAGCACCTTTCCACCAGAGCACTAAGATGGGGACAGTAAAAATAAAAACAAACAAGTAAGAGGAAACCACTGGCACTGCTAGCAGGATGAGAGTGAGTTAACTATGAGACGTAGTATACTGACTGATGGTCTGACATTCAAGTTTCTACTGAAGAGCTGTCTATGAGACTTGGTAAGGTTTTGTCAGAGGGGGTCTCCAGGGATAGAAAGGAGATATGAAGACATAAGAGGAGACTGGATGTCCTTGCCAGAGAAGTAGGACATTCCTGAGACTGACTTTACTCAAAGTAAGAAGAGGCAGCTTGCTTCCTGCTCCCTGTCTTTCACTCCCTGTTGTAGGCTCAACTTTAAGTTGAGCGTCTTGTGTGTCTTCAGTCGAGGTAGTCCTGTTATTGACTCACCACAGTCAGATTAAGTTTTGACATATCACGGAAGAACAGCTTTTCAGAGCTTTGACTCAGACTTTGGTGTCTGGAGAATAAACTTTGGCGCTAAAGGGAATCACACCAATACAGTCCCAGCTATCTACTTCTATTTGAAGACACAGTCTGACTGTTTGTAGAGAATCTGATCACACTGATACAGTCAGATATTCTCACTTTTTGTATTTGCATAGTGTTGTTCTAAGGTATGAATTAATAATTATAATTATAATTATCAATCTGTTTTTTTATTATTTATACAGAACAAAATCTTAACAAACACTATTTCAAGACACTTTTGAAAAACATTTATAGGTCTTATCAATAATGAAATGTATTTTAATGACTCCCTGGCTACTGTGACAACTGTGTTTCTTTTAACTCACAATGACAACAGAAAGTTAAAAAAATGAGCCAGATCAAAAGTTTCCTGGTGGTTTTGCACTGATAAAAGCACAAAAGTGAACACAAATGTGTTTGAATGTCTACTAAAGGTAACCATCCTCACCTGTGATCTATTTACTTATAATCAGTGTGTGTGTATAAAAAATGAACAGGGTCATTTTTGAAGTTTCTATCGTCATTGTGATTTAAAAAGAGTAAACACAGTTGTTTGTTAATTAATGTCTTCACCCAACCTCTAACCATGAGTGACAGAAAGGTTTTTGTGTTATCATTCATATTTTCTGAGAAAAGGCCAAAAGAATCAGAAAATTCTGCTGGAGCGGGAGTAAACTTGTAGTCACAACTACATACACTGAAGGACGAAAGCATTGGCACCCCTGGAATTATTCCACAAAATATACCATTTCTCCCAGAAATTGTTTAAATTACAAATGTTTTTGGTATGAATGTGTTTATTTACTTGATGTGCATTGGAAAAACACAAATAGCAGCAGAAAAAAAGCTAAAATTGACACAGTTTTACACAAAACAGAAAAATTGTGCCTAACAAAATTGTTGGCACCCTTTTAGAATTGTGGGTAAATAATTAAATTTCAAGCAGGTGATGCTTGTTTAAGCTCAGCTGTGGTGAGTAACAGGTGCTGGTAATATAGAAAAGGAAATAAACACATCCACACAGAAAACATTTGTAAAACAGATTTTCATCTTAGATAGATAGATAGATAGATAGATAGATAGATACATTTATATATATAAATACTTTTAGACAAAATAGAGATGTTCATAAATGTGTAGGTCGTGTAAGTGTTTGTGTGCGACACTTTAGTGTCACAGATTATTCCTTGTCATTCGACACGACGAGGGACGACGACAACGAGTAGGACGAGTCCAGGGCGAGGAAACCGTCCTGAGGTACTGCTCGTACAGTCTTGCCAGAAGTGAGATGGAGGTCTGATACCAGTTTGTTTTTCGACGTTCATTCAGCAGGCTGCTCTGGAACATGGGCTTATCAGGGGGATAGAGATTTCAGGAGCTTTTCTGCCTCTGCCAAAACAGGACTGATGCAACACCCTGCCACTCAAAAACAGTTTTCTTCACACACTGTGTGTCTTCAGCTGCTTGGCAAACCTTGGCTAGTCTGCATTCAGGAGTTGGGAATCTAATCAGAGCTGAAAGGTTGTTGGGCTAAAGGTTTTTAGGCTTGTGACATTCAGAATTGCTAGCCAACACATGACCTGGAAGCTTCTTTTCGCCCAAATTGTTTGTTTTCTATTGGCACATGATTGATAGGCTGTACTTGACTCAG
Source organism: Thalassoma bifasciatum (assembly GCA_008086565.1). Classification (NCBI taxonomy): domain Eukaryota; kingdom Metazoa; phylum Chordata; class Actinopteri; order Labriformes; family Labridae; genus Thalassoma; species Thalassoma bifasciatum. The sequence continues at coordinate 20,762 of RPOG01005885.1, forward strand.
GGTTCTGGAGGCTGTAATGCTCTTTAAAGGATGGTTCAATTATTCTGAAGCAGGGTTATATGACTTAAGCATAATTAGGCCCGAAGCCCAACCACAGCATCAACAAAGGCCCTCTGGGAACCACAGAAATTATCATTACCTTTTTCATGCCTGTAACCCCCAAATTTGTGCCTGTAACATTCATGAAAATTCATCAAAATCAACATATGTTCTGAATGAGTGTAAAAAAATGAATGATTGTCGTGCTTCCACAGTGATACTTTGCTCTCTTGTGCCTCCTGTTGACTTTAAACTGCAGCCTCTCCAGCTACTTTGAGCTGCACGCCTGAAATTCTTTTGTGCATAACTTTCATGCCTAGACCTACAAAACAGTCACTTGTAACCAGAGAGAGTTTTGAACAGGAAGTTTGCAAATTACAGTTAAATGTCGGATTTTGACGATTAACAGGGTATGTATTTGAAAAAACTCCTGTGTGTATTATGGCGCTTTTCCACTATACAATTCCAGCCCTACTCGGCTCGGCTCGGCTCGGCTCGGCTCTACTCTACTGGACTCTACACGGTTTGGTTACCTTTTCCTCTAGCTGTGCAGAAGTGCGTGTATGTCATCTATAACGCGTCACACACATTGTTTTGTACGAACATATGTGCCACCGTGGTCTTTCAAGGAAAAAAAAAAAGTATTCAAAAGATTTCATTAAAGTAAAACAGCAGCTCAATGTCGGGCGTCATGACAACGGAGGTAAACAACAGCCTTGTGCTGCTGCACGCAGAGGAAAATGAAGGAGCTGCTTCCTGACATCAACTCTTCCCTGGATCCAGTGAGATCACTTTAATTTTTGATTTTTGGGCCTGGTATACCAGAGATTTTTTGTTGATCAATCATTCTTCTTTGAACTGGTTTTCCTTTTTGGTTCCCTGTGGATTAATGGACTGATTGGTGTTTAAAGACTCTCGTGGCAGACAGATCGCTCCTGCGCCAACAAACTTTGATTTAATCGAAAAGACTCTTTAAACAGAACTATCTTTGCTGTTAACTTCTTTTTCATTTAAAAAGGACTTTTAACTTACTCGGGAATCATGAAGGTGCATTTTAAGGTGGTATTTTGTGTTCATTCAGTCTGGTTCTGTGCCGTCTGGTTTAAATGTCATTAAAAACCCGGTGCTGACTTATTCGTTTGCCTCTTGTAAGTGATTTGTACTGAGTCAGAAGCTTCGTTGACGACATTCTCTGACAAATGAGTGACCGGCAGTCCGTCCATGTTACCTTTTAGTATTGGCTCAGCTTGTTTGGAACCAGGGTAGAGTAGGTACTAAAAACTGGCGTATGAGGGATGTCGAATCAGGACCAAAATGCACACACTGTCCAGTGTCACAGCCTGAGTGCATGTATGTCTATTTTTCTATCAAAGTAAGGCACCCACGACTGGCAACAGGAATGCTTGACTTTTTGTTGAGGCAAATCTTGCCACACATGCTCTGGGCACTGCATGCAATCACTTTTTAGTTTGCTGCCACTTATATTTCACACACACAACATTTACTTTTCATTTTCAATGACAATACCCTCATCTTTATTCATAAATGTTTAAATGGCTGGAAGAAGGCTCTACACCTCATGTACTGCTGCGTCATTCTTTTTATTCCAGTATTTTCTGACTCTGCTAAGATATAACAAAGAGACCAGGATTTGACCTAAATTGCAGGGTTGGCCCATTGTTCAAAAATGTATTCTCCTCTTCCCCACTTTGAAATGACTTCTGTGTGCAAAAACCAAAATGTAAAATGTCAAAAGTAATCGAGAGATAGAGATCTGAGCCTGAGAGCTGGGTAAGGGGAAGCTAAATAGCCACCAAGCCCAAGTGTGGGTCCTCTCCTGTCCCACTAAAGGCCTTTCAGCAATGAATCTTCCAGGTTGCTCATGTCTCAAAAGTTTAAAGGGCTTTTTCTTTCTCAATCTGCAGCATTTCATTCTGGGGGACTCAAACTGAACCCTATGATCTGATGCTTGATGCACTGTCTGCCTGTGTAAGCTGCTTTGAAATATTACAGCTTGATCTTTGTCCTTTGGAGAACATTAAGCCTCTCTGATCGTACAATACATTTTGCTAACCCTAGCCCAAGCAGCGGCCGGTCAGAGCCTCTAATTCTGGGGTTGGTTTTATAAGAAAAGCTGCTATTATTCAAACAGGAACCCAAGTGAGAAATTTTCTCTCCACAGAATAGTATTCGCCTCCCTCCACACCTGCTGCTGTCAAGGTGCCCTTGTGATAGGCTCTTTACTCCTGGCTGCCTCAGAGGAGCTGCAGGAGACATCAGTGGAGGCCCAGAGACTCACAGAGGGGATGATGTTTTAACTTGTGCTGTATTATCTTTGCAAACAGACTTTGCTCCCTTTTTCTTGTAGGAATCTTGCAGCAGCCAACACAAAAAGCATCCCTGACCTGAACCAGTGTTTCAGAAATTCTCTGATGAAATGTTTTTGTGCTCTTCAAATCAAAGGTCTTTTCACCAAACAAATCCAGATGAGCCAAAGTGCTAAAATAACAAAGAACTAGAAGAAATTCTGCACCTTTTGAATGGCTCCTTCTGTTGCCTCATCAGACATCTTTTAGGGTTTCAAAGATCCAAGGATTTTTTTTTAATCTGTCTCTGATGCCAACTAAAAGGAATGAGAGATTCACCCAATTAATTTTCCAAAGCCTGTAATGGGAGCGTCCAAGTGGACGGCTGTGTAATTCAATTAATCAAGAAGAGAGCATGCTCAGCAAGAAATGACATGCAGTGTCAATACAAGATGATTTTCATGGAGAGAGAGTCTGGACTCATGCTTGTCATGCAGATTCATGTTCATGTAGTCAAGACTTACAAAACGCCAGGCCTCAAATATTTTACTTTCTATGTAAACTTCTCCTGATGGAGCTGCTGGACACTGTGGTGCAGTCCTTTAATTATTAATTAACACTTTGAAATATACAGGAGCGTGTTTGATCACTCAGCTCTTTTTAACAGTCACAGGGCTTCTAGAAGACTCTTTCAGAGTTAGCTGAAAGGCCCCTTTTACACAACACCCTTTCACAGCGTTTCACCCTGAAACGCATGAAATGAAAAAAATCGAAGTCTACACGGATTACGCAGAGGGACTGGAAATGCTGTAGTACGCATGTCAGGCCTGTAGGTGGCGATATATCTGTAGAAGCCATATACATGACAACAGTATAGAGGCCAAAGAAGAGGTGAGCTAAACTTCCCATCAAATTGCAGAAATAGTGCAACAAATGCATGTTTTGATAGAGGTCAGTCAGTAGATTCAGCAGTAGAAGAACAGAACAGTAGCTCACTGTTGTTGTTGTTGTTCTTGTTGTTTGGTTCGTGCCTGGCACAGTGGAGGCTTATTGCGCATGTGCAGAGCTGAATATGATGTCAGTGTATCCCAGATTTCCCGGCTTAGAGTTTACACGGATATGGTGAAAATGGCGTTTTGGAAAAGTTCTGCCCTGGATTGCGTTTTCAAAAGTTTGCATTTCTGGTCGGTGAATACGCCATCTCTGTGTAAAGGGGAGGCTGAAACGCAACAATAGTTGTCATGTACACGGGGTAACAGACAAGTGTTTGGGTGGAAATTTCTGAGAGGCTGGAGAAGGCCCTTGATCTTTACCAGTTAGTCAACACATCAGGATTGTAGAAGAATTCAAGTAAGATGACAGTGCTTTAGTCACTGCTGTTTCACACACTTAGGCACACGTAGGCATTTCAACTGATGGTTGAGTGTTGCAGATAAGACTCAATAAAGCTGATGTTTTGTGTTGTAGCTTTTAAGTTTGATGATAATCAAATTTATTTTACATATCTAGAAGTTTTCAATGCACATTGTTTGACCGCAGTCAGGTGTAGACGTCTTCTCTTTTCATTAGAATATACAGCTGGCTGTGCGCTGCAGACTGAGCACAGTGGGAAGGCGCCGTAGTCATCTTGTTCTTCCAAGTTCCACTCCTCTTGTGTCAAGTTCTTCATGATTTATCAAACATCTTCTTTCCTGACGTAAAATCCACATTGCTGACGTTTAGTGCACATCCATCTGTACTTATGGAGTTGGCCTGATATAATGAATGAACCTTAATAAATGAAAGCTTTCATCTCATGGAAACAGGTGTATCCCTTATGCAAAAAAACATATTCTAAGACTTCATCATCCTTGTTCAATATCTCTCTGAGACAATATAAAGATGATGGTGTGCAAGCAGAGGTTAAAATGTGGCTCAACAAAGTCTTGTACCGTCATTTTCATCACAAGAACACCAAAGGCTTAGAGCGGTTATTTTTCACCTGATATCTTGCAAGCACCAGACAGTTTTTGGTTTCTAAAACTGTTGTTCTGTAAATGACCCGTTGTTACGTAAGTTTTTGGAGTGTGGGGGGAAACCAGAGAGCTCACTACATGGAGACAGCAGGCCCTGCACAGGAGTGGCGTTGGTTACTGCAAAATTTGGAGTTGATCCAATACCAAGTAAATATGGGGCCAGTACTGCCAATATCAATGACGATATCAATACTTTTTACACAGGAAAGAAGTACGCCAAAACAAGAACAAAACAACAACCAAATTTCATGATTTAATGATTAACATGTGTCAATCCACATCCAGATTAACACGCATGTAAAAAAAAGTTACAGCAAAGTACATTTGAATGAGGAAAAGGCAGGTGAGAAGAGTTCATTTCCAGGCTTTTCTCAGGTGTTCTCGAGCAGCGATGAGCCTCTGAATCTGAGCAGTGCCCTCAGAGATCTTGTAGATCTTGGCATCTCTCATCAGTTTCTCTACTGGGTAATCGCTGTTGAAACCATTTCCCCCAAACCTCTGAACAGCATCAATGGCCACCTGGTTGGCAATGTCTCCAGCAAAGGCCTGGGAAATATGAAAATAAGAACAAATTAAAGCTGCCAAGCAGCGATAAGCGGGACCGAGCGAATTGGTCATTTGAGGCACACGTGGGGTTATGGCACGTTGGTCAATCGAGGCCCCTGTGGGGTTCAGAGCACATGGACACTACAAGCCTGCAGAAGCCACCCTTAGTTTAAGTTGGGCCTGTAGACTCAGCCAAATGACCATATTTGCTGGAGCCAAATAGTCATTTTTTCAGTGTGTGAGTTTGATTGGACAATTAATTTAGGAGTAAATACGTGTAAAATAGGTGACGACTTCACAACACACAGTTAACACAGAGGAGTTAGACATTAACTTTGGCCACTAGATGGAGCCCAGTAACCACATTTGAGAGGAGCCAAATGCTCAGTTATGCATGGTGATGATTTGATTAGCCAAAAAATTTGAAAAAAATGTTGGTAAAGGTCAAAACACTAAGAGTGTAATCCTGTAAATTTTAGGGTGTGTCCGGGGATGTATCTTGACAGTTTGAATGACATTTGAATGACATGAGGCCAAAAATCAAGGACTTATAGGGACCAGTTCATTCATGAAGCAAGTTTAGAGTTTGACAGTAACCCAGATGGAAATTCTTGTAAATAGGAGGTTGCCCTTAGAAATGGTGGTTGCTGAAGATGTTTTTGATATTTCTGTGCAGTTGTTTCGAAAAATAGAAGAAAGGGGGAGGAGGTATTACTCACAGAGTAAAACCTTGAATTTCCTGTGGCCAATAGGAGGCGCCTTATTTTGTGTGAATGAAAGTCATATAGATGCATTCAGGCTTGGACATTGAACATTTGTGTGTGTTTTGGTCAGGATCTGACTTTGTAGAAGAATGTTATTATTAAGGAATTGTGTTTCTATAGTAATGGTCAACTATGTGTAGTTGCGGTGTTTTCCAGTAGGGGGGCGCTGTACATTGACACGTACATGGACTCAGGCTGTGACAGCGAACATATGTGTGCAGTTTGGTCCGGATCTGACTTTGCGAGCCAGAGATATAGAGGTTAGATTGTTCAAAAAATTGCCAAATTTGATCGCCGTTTGTGGCCACGCCCTTATACCCAGGGAAAATTCAAATAATACCTTTGGTGCGTATGAGTTTTTTGTACACATACATGCAGTTTGGAGATGATCGACGAAAAACTGAAGGAGTTATTAGCAGAATGCAAAACAGGAAGTAGCTCGATGCTAGACAGGAAGTGGCCTAATTCTGAAGCCGTGAAACTTTGTTTGGTACAAAGTGTTATATTTTCTGATAGGTCTTTTCATGAAGAATTCGCATGAGAATTTTCATGCTGATCGAAGTTCGTTTAAAATTTAGCGAGGCACTTTTTTTTGTGCTAGCTACGACTGAATTATGCGATCCGGCCGGAATTTTCACGGGAAATTGGCCACATACCAGTGGTGCGTCTAAGGGAGCACCTAATTTAAAAATTGTTAACAAAAAATTGGATTTAAAAATAAAGGAGTAACGAGGTCGGGAAGTTGCCGAGTTTTCCGAAAATGCCGACTTTGACCTGAAATATCGGCAGTAACCCATAAAATGGTAACAAAACATTTTATATATTCGGAAAGGCCTTGCAAAGATCTATCTGGATTTTTTGACAGTACCACTAGACTGAAGCATTTTTTTTAACCTTTGCATTAGCGGTGGAACACCGGTTTGGCCTTCTGATTACTTTTGAGAAAGATATTGAAAATTAGGAGCTATATACAACGTATGTGTTGACAAAGTTGAAGTACTAGCCTGTTTTAGGGATCCTGTTCAAGCAAGTTTATCCATGGGATAAAAACCGGTTTTAACCTAAAAATCCGCAGTAAAGGGCTGAAGGACAGGTCTTAAAGATATACCAGGATCCTCTGAAAAAACATCCTCTGGCCAAGGTCATTTGAAGCAAGTACAATTTACAACTATAGGACAACTTTTTACGAGGGGCTAGTGCGGCTAATCCGTGCCTAGCGTAGCTAGCATCTGAAAAATTTCTAAGTGTTTGGCCTGAGTAGCGGTTACACATTCACGGGGGTGTGCCATATGTCGATCGCGTTTAATTCGAGCGAAATGCCTCAAATTTTAGCGAATGAGGTCCCAAAGAAACAAAAAAAATAATAATTAAAATTAAAGCCGCAAGCGGCGATACACGGGCCCTCGCTCACGTGCGCTCGAGGCTCGAACGCGAGCCTCTTGGCGTGCTCTCGCTGAGGGGCGAGGAGCGGCGAACGCCGAAATTAAAATTTTTCGCAGCTGGACACACGTACAGACTTGTACGACGTTAGCAAGAGTCAGTCGGTGTACCCTCGCTCGGCCGTTCTTTGCTGCATGTGGCTGTACTTTTAAATACATTTACTTCTGTGTCGAATTTATACATTTTATTGCTTTTATAGTGAAGATTTTTGTGGCTGTGGAATGACCTTGATCCATGTGAAATAAAGAAAAATGGCTCCTTAAAGGTTGCAGACCCCTGCTCATGTGTTTCAGGGTTCAGCTGAAATAGAATAATG
>RPOG01005886.1:0-28180 GCA_008086565.1 Thalassoma bifasciatum
CACAGACGTGTGCTTCAGATAAGCTGCTCCTGTTTGCTCTGTTTCTCCAAAGTCACCACTCTCTGCTGAGTCCCGCTGGACTCCAGGTTTAAAAACAGCCACAGGAGCAGGGTATAAAAAAAGCAGCACACTTTCTCTGTTCTGCTTTTTACGCAGGTGCAGATCGCACACAAATAATGGGAAGGATTAGAGATTCAGTGATGATTATATCCTGATTTCAGACAGACAGTCACAGCGTGTGTGCTACCTGAGTCACAGATTAAACACCAGCTGTGCCTCCCATCTGTCAGCCGCAGCCCAAATAAGATAACGATAAAACCCTCAGCGAATCAAACGTCCTTTCCACATCTGTCTGCTCACAACAGGTGAGACAGTCAGAGAGTTTGTGCAAAAAAAACAGGACGGCGTCAGATCCTGTGTGGATCGTGCGTCACTGAGTGTAAAGGAGCTAAAATAGATGTTTCAATTAGCTATGTGGGTCAGCGGACCACTCCACAGCTCAGCGTGGGCCGTGTACCTGAGCTGCTGTGAAAAAGCTGTTATATCACACTTATTATCTTCTATGAACAAGAGTTTCTGACTGAATCTGGGTGAGAGGAGAGTACAGATCTACAGAGACGTTCATTAGCCTGCTTTTCTTCAACACATCTCAACAGGGGAGCTGAAAAACTTCACATCATCCTGCAGCGTTGATGTGTGTTAGAGTTTATAACCTCACACAGGAGCTCCATTGTTGAAGGTTTCCTGAAGACAAACGCGCTCTACGCTCACACTGCGGTCATTCATTCATTCATTGTGTCTGCGCAGACCTGTGGGAGGAGGTTACTCAGGTCACGTGACCCTCTATAACTTGGCCTCCTGCTGCTGCGAGATCACGAGACAGAGTAGAGTTGTAAAAGCTGAACTGTGACGAATCAGAAGAGTCAAGGAAACCTGTTACTACTGTCATGTATTTAATCTTTCGCTGACTTTCTAATTACAAGCACTTCCAGCCTGCTTTTGCATTATTAGTCGACCTGACTTCCTGTGGGGCTTCATGACGCACCCGTTCTGCGCAGACATTTGATTTTCCTCAGGGTGACAGTGCCATTAGCTGAAGTGTGCACGTGTTTCACCTCGCTTCCACTTCCTGCATGTCTCCCCGGGGCTCAGAGAAAGAGAGAGCGAGTAGAAAAATGCTTTTAATACTTCTATCTCCTCCTGTTTTTGTTCCTATGTGAACTTTTTCTTCTATCCTGATTAATGGGAGCACTCCTCTAATGCTGGTCCTGCAGGGACACAGCGTCTTAATGGTGTTTATGACTCTGTTTGTGATGTCAGGAATCATTCCCGGACTTCACAAACACACGGCAACGAAATCAAATCAGCTGCATAACCACGTTTTTAACATCCAATGACTGCGCTTTAAAAGATAAATATGAATCAGCAATAGGTGCGACCAGGAAAAAGTGAGAATAATCCGTCCAATCAAGTCACCTGTTAAGTGTTTTTAAAACAAACTCGAGGGTGGGCCAGCGTTTCTTTTCAGCAAATGCAGGATGTTGAAATGCTGAGCATAGTATTTCAACACTCTCTCTTTAGTGTTAAATTGCTGGGCGAATGCTTGATGCTGAAAGGCTAAAGGCTAGATTACGCTTTTCGTGCAGACGAGATGCACGGAAAAAGACGCCCATCTGTTTGCTTCCATTCCCAAACTGCAGGGAGCGGTGGATCGCTAACACACGTCCACCATTCAAGCATTTAACTTGAGTTGAAGAAGTCTGCCTTTGTTTACATGGTTCATAACATTATTTTTCGCCTTTTCCTCTTCTCTGTAGAGTGTGACCACAAGGAATAGTATTTTTGCGCTTTTGACATTCGAATTTCGGGTCGGCAGCCATGTTATCACCCTAGTGCGCTGAGACATATCAGTACCATGTAGCGTTAGTAAAATCCGGGTTGTGTCCTACCAGTGCTCATCTACCAACTCCAACCTCACCAAGCAGAGCAAACCTGGCTCTTCATTTTATTGATAGACTCTCATGTTTGAACAGATCACTGCAGAATAACTGCTGCATGTGGACAGGGATGAACATTAGCACAAGCAGCTTAAACCCTGTTTTCACCTTAGCCTGTTTTAGCCTTTAACCAGTGCTCTATCACTCTCCTGTTTAGCTTTCTTCTGCTCTTCTGCCTCTATTTTGTCAGACAGTTCAACTCCTGTATCCACTTCTACTAGAAAATAAATCCCTGAAAATCGTTTTCAGCAGAGAAAAACACAGATCTCTCTTCCCACTGCAAGACTTCGACATGCAACAAATCAATCTGGTCCAGGCCAACTGGCTTGGAATGCTGGGAAACAGCATTTAGAATGAGACTTTTTTAAGATCACCTAGATCACCTCACAGTCCCTTTAAGGTCGTTACGCTCAGACCCAAAAATTGCTAAAGATGTTGCCTTCAAGCTCGACTGTGCATGGATGAAGTAACAGGTCCAGCATCCAAAATAACATCTTGAAGCCCCAAATAAAGTCAACACCAAACATGCACAAAAATGTACTCCAGTTTACTGGATGAGCTGCACCTGTGAATGCAGTCTGAGCTGTCAAACAGGTGAGCAGGAAAGTTTCAAAAGCCGGTGCCAATTTTTATCTGATTGTTCCGCATGGAATAAAAGCAGAGTCAAACTTTACCTGAACCACCCTCTTCATTCTCACAGCCTGCTAATAATCCACTCATGCTCCTGCAGTCATGTTTCAGTCGAGTTATGTCTCTTTAAAGAGGAGTCAGATCTTTTTTCCTCCATCTCTCTCCGTCTCCATCTGTGAAACTGGTCCACTCTGCTGGTTTACCGGTTAAAGGCTCTAAATCGATCACATGATGATCAACTGAGCTGCAGTAATCCTAATTCTTCCCTCTCTCTTTCTCCATTTCTTTGGGAATTTGTTCATTTGAATCCAGACGGATTCCTGGAAAAAACAAAAACGAGACGTTTGTTTGTTTCCTGTAGAGCCAAACTAAAATATCTTACTGGGCAGTTACTCCCATCAATCTTCATGCAGCTTTGTTTTTTCTCCTGCTTAGTGACAAGATCTTTGTTAATAGGTCAAAGGTTATCGCTGCAGCCTGCTTGGTTCATATCGGATTCATATTCATTCATATTTTTTTCCTAATCCTAAACTGTGCCCCCACCCTAGGGGCCTCGTCTAGTATTTGCTTTTTTCCCCTTCCTCCTTCCTCTTGTACTCTTTTCCTTCTCATGAAACAGGGCGCTAGAGACACAATGCGTCTGTCTTTTTTATGTGTCTTGCATGGGATGTACTGAAAGGTAAATTCTGTTGCTCTGAAACATGTGCAATAGCAAATAAAGTGAATCTCCAATCTCTAACTAAGCTTTACCTCCTCTCTCACACACCACCATGAATCCTGCCGCCCTTCCATGTCAACACAAGGTGTGCGAGTGTGTGCAAGAGAGGAGAAAATTACTGTACGGTCAGTTAGGCTTTCTCCACTGTCACATCATTTACTGTCCTCATCTAGATTTGTTTGCACACATATCTCAGTGTTCATCCTTTTTTCTGCCTGGCAACACCTCCCTGATGGCATCATGTGGCCCTCATGAGACCGGTCACCTGACAGGGGCCAAATACCTCTGTGGGAAAAGTGAAAGATCCTGACATTCCTTTGCAGTTTGAGGTTTGAGGGAAGCTTCTTTCTTTATTTACAGATTGAAACACACACTTTTGCTTCCTCGCCTGAAGCACTGGGAGAACATTTTGCTGCTGCGCTGATCAAATCCTGGAAGAACGCCTGCCTCTTGTACGGCCTGTTCTTGCTTTGTCTATTTTTAAAAAAGCTGCAGCAGTTTATGATCGAGTATCTGAAGACATTCGAAAACACAAGATTCTTTCTCTGCTTCACGCTAATGTTACAGCTGCAGATTTAGAGTCTTATCTAACCTGGGGGGGTCACAGTCGTAAAAATAAAAGTGCTGCTGTGATGCAGATTTAGCTGCAGCCTCTATTGTTTGGGCCAATTACACTCAAATATTAATGCGCTGATTATTTATTAATGCTAAAATGCTGCACGCAGGTTTAAAGGAATTAGCGGGGTCACTTAAGTTCAAGCGGAGAAAAACATTTATGTGACCTTTGTTTTATTATTCATACGCCTCCCTTGTGTTTCACCTGTTCCCGCTTCTGTATGAAGTCATGCTGCGTCTTTAACTGCATCAACAAAGTCTCACAGGGTATATTAAAAACTCCCACAATGCACTGCAAGGCTTTCAGTACTCCTTGTCAGTCATAAAGTGCTGATATTTCAGGGTAAACGTCTAAATTAAAGCTCATTTGGTCTCTAATGTGACAGCATGCCGCCTCAGCTCTATCACACGTCTTTCAGAGAGCGGTGACGTGAGTGTGTATGTGTGTGTGTGTGTGTGTGTGTGTGTTCTCTGGCACCCTGACAGCACAGTAATGGTGGATTCACAGCCGTCTGCTTCACGTCAGCTGCCAAAGTGTATCGATAATGTTACACAATAATCGATGGATGCACACGCTGCTTTGATGCAAACTGACTCCTGGTGGTTTTCACATTACACTGAACTTTCACAGCTGCACTTTCAAACATTAAGGTGTACCTGCTCCCCTCAGCACAAAGAGGAGGGATCAAACCAGCCTCTGTCTTTGAACAGAGACCTCCATGCGCCATTAACCCCGGGCGATCCATCACCTGTCCGCCTGTTCACTGAGCTGTAACACGCTCTTAATGTCTGATACGCGCCCTAATGGAGCTCAGTCTGCAGCAGGTACAGAGCAGGTAATGTGAGGAGGAGATAAACGCTTTAAAGAGCAAGAACTGTGGCATTTCGTGTTCTTATGTATCAGCAGTTAAGCTCTAAGAAAAGGGGGAGTTAGAGCTTGTTGCCTACAAGTAAGAGAGCCAGAGAGGTCGTATTGTCCCCCACCCCCCTCACTCTCAACTCATGTGCTGAGACAGTGATTCCCAACCTGTGGGTCGCAGCCCCCTGGTAGACCGTGGAGGTATTGTAAGTGGGCCGCCAAACGATTTCCAAAATAGTCTGATTTTAGTGGAGTATCATCGTATACAAGATACAAATGAATAAAAAAAGATACATGTTTTAAGTGTTAGAACTCAGTCAGGATATTCAAGATGCTCAGCTATTTATGCATAAAAGGTGAGAAGGTATTTCAGTGGCCAATATGTAATAAAACCCGAAATGTAATAACTTGTCAAAAATGTAATCAAAGTGCCAAGCCCAAAACTTAACAAAAACCAAAATGTAGTAACTGGCTCAAACTGTAACAAGTTGTTACTTTTTTGGCAAAAAGTTTCTTTGTTTTGGGCTCAGAATCTGTTACATTGTCAACCGGTTATTACATTTTTGGTTTTGTTATATTTTGGGCTATTGGGGCATTTTATATACTCTGTACTTATTGGGTTGGAGGCGGACCACAAACTTTTTTGAGACGTAACACTGAGCCCAGAGTTGGAAAAAGTTGGAAACCACTGTGCTGAAGTGTTTTATCCTAATACCAAACTGTGCCCCCCTACAAGACCTGGTATGGTATTATGTTTTTTTTCCCCTCCTCCCTCCTTGTGTACTCTCTTTCTCATGTAATAAAACTGGGCGAAACGCTGGCGACCCACACTTCTCCTTCTCCTGTCCTCCCATGTTATATGTCACTGTCTTTTTTGTGTTTCTTGAACAGGATGGAACTGGAATTAAATTTTGTTGCTCTAAAACATGTGCAATAACAAATAAAGAAACCTTGAAATTTGCCTCTGAATGATGATTTTAATTTCCTAACACATCCAGATCCGGTTCTAACTAATGTGGCGCATTTACATAGGCTTAAATAGAAATGGAACAGCATTGTTTTTACTGTTGACTTTAATTTATGAGCTAACAAGTCACCCATTTTACATTAGTGCTGCAAGTGTCATTTGCGTCTCTTAACTGCCTGTCCATCACATCCACAATAAGCTGGTAATTAGGGGATCGAGAAAAGTGCAGGAAAATGTGTTTAAGTCTTTTGTGGCATTACAGAATAACGCGTGAAAATTATGTTATGTAAAAAAGAACATATTAAGTCACTGGACACATTTTTCCTTCTTTTTCCTCTTCCCTTATTCATTTTTCATCCGCAGGTGCCCCCTATGACTGCTGGTGCCCCTAACATGTGCCTTCAGTGGGCAGGTCGGCCCTGCTGAGCAGACTGAGGTGGTTTACTAAGTTAATCCCTCAGGTAATGAGGTTAACTCGCCGCTTTATGTACAGCATGGATGAGCAAAGGGTTAAATGATTACCAGCTGGCATTATCATTTTTCAATTTTTCAATTTTTTTTTTTTGGCACTCTTGGGACTCCATATAAAACAACCAAACACTCAATTTAACTGTTTTAAGTAGTTTTTATAAACCATCTGAGACTAAAACACTCTCTAGTTTGAGGTAGTTTGGAAGTTAATACTGTGAGACCCCGAGGACCCCCTACCCGACCCCTCAGGTGTCCTCAAACCGCATGTTGAGCCTCCCTGCCGAGGAGGACTCCACACTAGGAAGCAGCACAGACGTCAGCTCACATTATCAGCCGCTCTGTTTATGAATTATTGACGAGCAGACAGAAGCGAGGAGTCCATGCGATCCGCCGCCCTCTGCGTCACCTGCTGCTCCAATCTACCCCCTCTCTCTCTCTCTCTCTCTCTCTCTCTCTCTCTCACATCCTGAGACCCAGCTCCTTCTCCAGCGTGCGTCCAGATCAGCCGCCGAGCCACCCAACGCCTGACCAATCAGCAGGTGGCGAATTAGCGGGACGAGATCAGTGATTGGCTTGGATTGAGAGAGTATAGCTGTAAACTGGATTAAGTGTGTGAGGGTACAGTGAACACCAGTAACCCTTTAATCCAGGAGGTGAGAGAGCCAGACAGAGAGAGCGGTGGGGAGAGAGAGAGAGAGGCGCACTGTCCTGGATTCCAGATTAGTCATCAGTGAAGGAATGCTGCCCGCCCGGCTGCTCCTAACCCACCTACACACTGACATGATATCAACAGATACTTTCTGTACACACAGCTGCAAACTAACACCACAGCAGAACTGCATGATCATAAACCTCAAGTCAATAAGTTTCATCACTGACAACAAGAAGAGTTGAGCTACAGATGCAAGAAATGTTTAAGTTGTAGTTAGGTCCTAAAAACTGGTATCAATAGTTAAATTCAGAGTTTGGTACTTTCATACGGTGTCCCAAGAGTGCCAAAAATTAATCAGGGAGATTGAGATTGGAACGCAGCCTCATCAACTGATCCCAACTAGTCAGGTAATTCTGCATCTAAAATTTTAGGCTCTAAACATTAAGAGAAGAAGAGGAAAAAGGAGAAAGGTTGTAAAAAATCTTCAGCATCTTGTGTTTTATGGAGGGAAGCGAGTCAGCAGAGTGAATCCACCACAACTACTCACAGTCTCAGTGATTACATTTACTCCTCAAGCTGCCTCAAAGAAATAGCTGCAGATACTTATTGGGTAACTCTTTTTTTTTTTTACATTCTTTTTCTTTTTACAGGAGGGAGAACAGCCCGACTGGTTTCAGGTGAAGCAGAGCGGCCTCAGCTTAACCTTGTTAGTGTCTCTGTCATATTTTGCAGCTGTAATGAATGATTTTTATTGTAATGATCGCAATAAAACTGATGCTTTAAATTAGAACTATCTGATATTACACTGCAAAAAGAAAATCCTATTGTTTTTTCAGAAAAAAAAAAAAATTGGCAGCACTAATTGTCAGGAAAATTTCATAGCATATACAGTAAAATAACAACCTGTCTATTTTACAGTTAAAACTGTTATTAATAACAAAAAATACATTTTTAACTGGTAGAATCAACAGCTTTTTTTGCTGTATTAGCATGACAATAATGCTATTTGTACTATTTGGTTCATTTACACCATCTAACTTAATTGGTGAAACATTTTTACACTTATAAATACTGAGCAACCACGGCTGATTTTTTTTTTTTTGTAAAAACAACTGGAATATTTTTTACAGTGCACTGTTGTTAGTTTTTACAGCGGACCGGGTTTTTAACATCCTGCTCCTATATAAATTAAGGTTGATGCATAAAAATCAACAGCTTTATACTGTGAATTTCAATGTGCACAACCTCAATGACTGCAGTTTTTGCAAAATAATACTGTAAAAAATAAGGTTTTCAGACGTTTTCAGTATTACAGTTTTCCCTTCTAAAATATATGCCTAATTATTTGTTTTCAAAGTAGATTGTTATTGTTTTATCACATTTTAACAACTTAAGTCAAAGCTTTCTCTATACTGTAATATCTAATTTGTTCAGCCAACTTGACTCAGTCATCATCAAAAGCTTATATCAAGGTGGTAACGCAGAGTTACAAGGTGATATGACAGAAAAATACATTAAAAACCTTCACTCAAAAAATGGAGTGTAATTTATTCAAAAATTGAAATTACTTCAACTAAGCGTGAATTCCTTTTTTGCAGTGCAGTCTCAAAATTAAGTGTTATTTGGTTTCACAATCCTTAATTGTTGCTATTTGACAGTGTTTTGCTGTATTTTTGACTGACTTTTTTTTCAGTGTACCCCCTACTTCATGCAAAGCCTGATTTCTCATAAAGCCTTTTATTGACAGCTGGACGAATGTTCCTAACTGTAATCTTAAGCATGCAGCAGACAGTCTCTTCCTGTCTTTTTTTTTCAGCAGCAATACAATCAATTTAAACTCCAACCCATTTGTCTAAAGCAGTTATCCAGATCAATTAGGCTTCATCAGCATCCCACATCCTACCCTCACATGCTTGTCTCTGCATGTTTCTGTCTACAAAGGCTCCACTTCAGCCTCCACACAGCAGGGGTTTTATGTTATCTGCCATTTGGGAGAGGAAGGAGCGTGGAGCCGGTGTGTTTAAACCTTGCTGGCTCTCATGTGAGTGGTGGTGGGGCTTGTACGGCGTGGATTAGCGTCGAACACATTACCTACGGTGGAGCCTAATGCAGCTCGCACAGGCTGGACGCTGCTCTGCTGTGCATCGATTCAACAAGCGGAGGGGGGGGGGAGAAACAACTGGATTACATAATTCATGGGAGTGATGGGGCTCCATTTGTGGAGCAACTGGGACTAGAGCACTTAGATACATTCCTACCAGTACCAACCAATAAAACAATTCACATCCTTCTAACTGCAGCCTGCCTGCATATCTCTACATGTTCTGTCACGCCTGTGTATTTAACCTACTGTTGTGAATGCTGTGTTACAACAGGTAACTCCACCTTCACTTGGAACACTGACACTCTTTAATGTTTACTTATCTGCTCTGCCGATAAAACATAAGTGCTACTCTTTTTATAACACGGTTAATGACGGATTCTACATGCACTGGGCTGTATTTTTAAAAAATCAGTTATTTTAAAACACTTTTCCATCAGGAAACGTTACATATACTCAAACCGAGAGGAATGAAACCATTACATTTTTGCCTTTTAGACCCATGATGCTTCATATCTTTTGATGATATAACAACTTTACATCCATTTAACCCTATAAAGCCAAACGTATCATATTTGATACATGAGTTCAAAGACCTCTATGTCATCAAAATGATAAATAGTTGCTCTAAAAACCTGTTAAAATTATAGTCTACCACCTTGAGGATTGTCATATCACTACAGTCAGCTGAGATGGTATTTTGGCCCTTTTTCAAAATGTCTGCTCTCATGAAATCATCCACTCACATATTTTCCGGAAAATCTTTGCTTGATTTTCAAGAAGTTGCAGCAAGAATAACATCGAAAGAGTGAAATACGTGCATATTTACTAAAAAACTTTAACAAAATAGATAAAATAGTACCCAAAATTGCCCAGTGCGTCAAATGTGATTCAAGAAATATATTCTATTATAAAATTTTATGGTTATTTTTTGATAGGTCAGGCTTTACGGGGTTAGGGGAAGAAAACAGTGTCATTATGTACAATGACACTTACAACTAAAACATAGGTGCTAACTAATACGATTCAAAACAGAACTACCTGTGCAGAAACCAGGTTCAGTTTTTATACTCATTATTTTGCTTATCCAAAAAAACATGAAGGAATAAAAACTGCACACTGCACATAAACTCTCGTCTCTGGAGGTTAAGTGACAAATTTACCAATTGGAGTTTATAACAACATATAAAAAGGTAAAAATAAAAAGGAGTTCACCATAAAATATAGATTGCACAACTCAGAAATTTGGCAATTTTGACCAAATCTCACTCAAAAATCTGACCATTCAAAATGAATATAGAACACAGAAACTGCTCATTAAGCCTGTTATTGTGCTCAATTACATAACAATAAAAGCAGAATGTGATATAAATACAACACCGAATGTTGTTTTGAATTCTACTGGAAGTTTTTCTATAAGGTTAGGACTAAAAAAGAAGGGGATAAAAAAATATTCACATAAATGTGAAAATTAACGATATTTCAAATGAGGTTTTGTGAGATTTAAAGCGCATCTACTTCGCCGGTTTTTAACTTTTATAAGCGAATGTTTGATGTGAAAATAACACATTTAAAAAGAAATTTTCACCTATCCTTATTAAGAGTTTTTAATTTCCTTTCCCTCTTGTAACAGTTCTCTTATCATTTCTCAATGACCCACTCCCCACTCCCTTTCGCGAGTGAAACTTAATCCGGATGAGTAGCTGCTTCGGCGGAATTTGAAACCAAATAGTAGATTAAAACTCACACATTTTCTGTTTACCCTCAGGATATGTGAGAGCCGTAGTGTGTAGATAAAAAGAGCAGAATAAATAGTGAACATTTAAGGGTTTAAAACTCACATATCTGCTGATGAGGGTCCGAAGAGTGCTGAAATCCATCCCCATCTTGATCCTCTTTCCTCCCCGAACACTTCTTCTTCTTCTTTATGCGTCGTTAATTCACAGAAGGTGTTTACTTCTTTTTAATTCTCCTCCTTTATCCATGTCTCCCGCTCTTCTTCCTGAATTGATAAAAAAAAGTGGGACAGAGTGTGAACCTGAGCTCACCTCCACTTCTTTTGAAAAGGAGGAGTGTGTGTGTGTGAGTGAGTGTGAGAGTGTGTGTGTGTGGGGGTGTGAGCGTCTCTCACTGAGTTCAAACAGGCACAGACAAGTGTGTATCTCCTCCTCCTCCTCCTCTTTCTCCTCTCCAGACTATGAGGAAGAAACTAGTATCAGGTCTCTCCTCCTCCTCCTCCCTCGCGCTTCCTCTCGCTAATAATCTTCTTGTCTCGCGCGGCAGCGAAAGGAGCTTTTCTTTCATCTACGTCACCAGGTGGTGGTGTGTCTGTGCCGGGAGGTAAGCGCATGCGTACTCCAGTGTAATTCTAGAGTAATTGATCGAACATGATGTTAATTAGAGGGATTGATTTCTTTTCTGGCGTGGCCTATCTTATTTACCTAATTGTTTTGTGTATCTACGCATATCTATTTATATAAAATAAATAAATAAATAACTAAATGAACAAATCACAGTTGGTCGGAGAAAAATATAACAATAACTATTTGACTTTAAAGAGTTAAAACTTTGCTTTCAATTATAATTAAAAAAAGATGATTTTTCCTTTGCCTCTAACTTAAAAGTGACAAATTGCATTGTTTTGAAATAAACTTTTTTTTAATTTTCACGAAAAATGTTCATTTTTAAATACAAAAAACTCCCAAATAAAATGTGAAACAGAAGGACTAAATAACAGAGTTACAACATGTATTCTTTTCTTTCCTTCCTTTTTTTTATTTTTATTTTTATTTTATTTATTTATTTATTTATTTATTTATTTATTTTGGGGGGGGGGGGGGGGGGGGGTTTTTTTTTTTTTTTTTTTTTTTTTTTTTTTTTTTTTTTTTTTTTTTTTTTTTTTTTTTTTTTTTTTTTTTTTTTTTTGGGGGGGGGGGGGGGGGGGGTTATTCTTCTGTCTTTGTTTTTTCCAAAATAGTAGATGTAAAGGTGTCCAATTCTTATTTACCATGTTCATCATTATTATTCAAAGTACAAGTTGTATTATAAGCATTAGTAGTTACGTGGTAGTAATTATATCAATATATATTCAAACAAGTGTTTTATTATTTAAACTACAATAATTATAATTCATATGACTATAATAATCAATTATAATTGATTGTATTATTATTTCAAATATTTTTTTTCCATTTATTATTATTATTATTATTATTATTATTATTATTATTATTATTATTATTATTATTATTATTATTATCATTATTTCTACTTCTACCACCGCTACTATTGTGAACAGCAGTATTTCTATGGAAGCAGGGATAGAAATAATAATCGTTCATATAGGGAGAAGTTGGGATTTAAAGGTTTTGACTTCCTCTGACTCCTTTTTGAACATGCCTTACATTAATTGTTTTTTCCGTTTTTTCCCTTTATTTCTGCTCAAAATAAACCTTCAATTAAACAAATAAATACATTAAAAATTTAGAAGTGATGATATAAATATAACCCAAAATAAATAAGAATTACATTAAAATGACATATTTAAGTGCCGTTATGGAAAAAAAAAACACTGTGATGACTGACAATATAGATAAATGATTTTTCACGGCTATTATAACGTTAATCTTGGATATTTTTAAGGTTAAAGTACATGGTTTGGCATCAGAACTAAGGTTTTGAATATACTTTGTTTCCAGTGGGATATGTTTTGCTTTATTTGTCCGTCCTCTGTTTCCTGGAGACGCATTTCGGCGGGTTGTGTTGGAACGCTGGCGTCAGATTTTCTGTATTAACAATACGAGTATCCGGTTTGTGGCTACAAAATAAATCATAAACCAACCACTTCAGAATCCACTCAACACATAAACAGTAAAGAAAATTAATAACAGGTCAAAAAATATGGTTTTACAGCTTCATTAAAATAATAAACAAACTAAACGTTATTTTCACTTATTTTCAGGTAGTTAACGTAACGTAAAAGGTCGTAATTATCTAAGCCTGTGACCATCAGACAGGAAGGTTTTTCCGGGGCTCTTATTTTGTAGCAGACCTGACGGAACTTCCTTCCTGCTTCTTGTACGCTTAACCGGACTTGTCAAAATGGCGTTGCTCGTAGTGGGTGACTGGAGTTAGTTCTTATTAATTTCTGTTATTAATCAGTTGTAGGACATCAAACGCTCCAACAGGATGGCGACTCTGGATCAGAAATCTCCCAACGTGCTTCTCCAGAGCCTCTGCTGCAGGATCACGGGGAAAAGCGAAGGTGCATCCTTTAGCATTAGCATGCTCCGAGTCAAACCTGACTCTTATGTAGAATATCAACACTTTATGTTTACAAGTAAATTCGGCTGCTAAACACATGTCACATAAAATCGCCAGTCAAGGCCTGATTAGTTTGCTTCTATTCTACAATTCGGCTTAGGTTTTTCTCACCAAACAGTTATTAGCTTCCTTTTATTTACTTATTTACACTTTTGATATGAGCTAAACGTGCTGCGTCTTGATGATGGAGTTTTGGAGGAAACTGTTAAAATATGAATGAGATTCAAGCTCTTTCATTTCCCAAACAGTGCCGAATTAAATAAGAACTACTGAAAGATCTTGTGGTGAAAGACACTCACATTTAAGCAAATTCTTTGTGAGAACAATGTAATGTGTTCTGTAGTTGTGTTTTAGCGGCATGAAGCGGGGCTCGGTCCCCGCTGCGCAGCTGTCAGTCACGCGGGGATGGATGCTGTCTGCACCGCTAACATCACTTTAACATAACAACGACCTGATCCTCCTTCTGGCAACTTCTTTGTTATTCAGCATACTCTTTAATCACCTCCCCGTGTTAAACCACTGCATGGATGCTTAATGGATCCTATTGTTTATGTCTTAGTAGCTGCAGGCCCCTGCTGGATGCAGACATCTGAGAGGAGAGCTACCATGTTTGATTCAAGATAACAACAAATCCAGAGAAATCTCAAGATCACACTGCTTTCTCTCTCTTTGATTTAAATCAAGTTTATCAAAAACATTCATTCTGTGTGTGATCCAGATCTAGACTTGAAGCCACTTGTCTTGTCTGTTTACATCTCTCACACATCAGAAGCCCCTTTCGATTAATAATGATGTTTACTTTCAGTTTAAGGTGCATTATTTAGCTTTTCAGGCAGCATAAACAAAGGGAATGTGGGTGCACACATGCCAAGAAAGGTGTCTCCTGCCCTGGGGTTTTTATGTGCTTTAAGTGTAATTTACCCAGATCTCCATCTGATCCTGTCTCCAGCTGAAGTCGCCCACCAGTTCCAGTACGCAGTGCGAGTCATTGGCAGTAACTACGCCCCCTCCATCGAACGAGATGAGTTCCTGGTTTCAGAGAAGATCAAGAAAGAACGTATGTATCTTTCAGACTTTGAAATATTATTAAAGAATAATAACCAAAGCAGCCACTGGAATCCCAGAAAGATGTCCCTCCTCTTCAAAACGTAAACAGTGATTCCCGTAAAGCTAGAAGCTCTTTTATTTTGGAGGTTTTTATGAAAGAGGTGTAAGAACAGAGTAATGTGACTCCTCAAAACACTCTACAGATCCAGCAGAGAATGTGAGGAGGAGACTTTTGAGGCGCTTCAGAAAGTGTTTTGTTGTGACATTCAAAGACCCGAGCTGACAGGTTGTGTTTCGTTGCAGTGGTGAAGCAGAGGAGAGAAGCAGACGCTGCTCTGTTCTCAGAGCTGCACAGGAAACTTCAGACACAGGTTCGTATTTAGCCGGTGCCCCATGAATGAAATTGAGTTGAAGTTTGAGTCTGTATTTCTGTGATGATGCTGATGGATTGAGATGTTTTCCTGTGTTGCTTTGACAGAGTGTCCTGAAACATCGCTGGTCTGTTCTCTACCTGCTGCTCAGTCTCTCTGAAGACCCGCGCAAACCGTCCGGCAGAGTGAGGATCACACACTGTTTACACATCACAACTTTTGCAATTAATCACAAATTAGATTCAGTCACAATGTGGCCTTCTATGATATACTAATTGCAGACAGTGCAATGTTTCTTTAGATATTAATATTTCTTTAAACTCAAATGTGGCTTAATACCAATGTCTGTGCTGTGACACCTCCCCTCCCCGACACCCTTTCCCCTCCCACATGTGCAAGTCTTCCAGTTTTGTTGCAATGGTTTATTATGTTGCTTATGTGTTTATCAAATTCAGTTAAGTTTCAAATTATCTTGTTGTATTGTAACTACTTTTGCAAGAGAAACAATCTAGGTGGTAAAGAGTGGCAAAAATGGTTACCAAAAGGAGCAAAAGGGGCAAAAATTTGGAGGAAAATGGTCATTTGAAGTAAAAAATTTTCATAGGCCTGACATTTCTGTTTTAAATATCCTTTCTTCAAGATATCATGAGATTTTATGAGACACTGAATTTTGTGTTTTTGTTTTCTGTAAACCATTATCATCAACATTTCAGAGATAAAGGCTTGAGTTAATTCACTTTATATATAGTTATAATATCTATTTTTTTTGTAGTATTCTAATTTTTGAGATGTAGCTGCCTGTATATGTAACTTTTGTGGATTTTCTTATCTCTTTTTTTTAAACAAAATTCCAACTTTTCCCCCAAATGTATGTGCTTTCTTATTCAAAATGAGTGGAATATTAAAAGTAAAAATCAATTCCTGTCAAAATAGCAATTCAGATTTAGATTCGCTTTATTAGCCATTGCACATGTTTCGCCAGCATGTGTCAGCGCCCTATTTCATTACAAGGAAAAAAGAGTGCAAGAGTAAGGAAGAGGGGAAAAAAGCAAATACCTGATGAGGTCCCTGGGGGTGGGATGGGGCAATTAATATCCACACCACATGAGATAGGGAACCTAAAAATAATCACACAATAAATCACAATTGCAAAATAGGGAAAAATAATTGAAATTTGATCATTTTTACAAACTGTTAAACCCTAATTGTGTTGTTTTTTTCTTCACCTGTTTGTGTCTCAGGTTGGAAACTACGGCGCTCTCTTCGCTCAGGCTCTCCCCAGAGACGCCCACTCCACGCCCTTCTACTGCACCCGTCCTCAGAGCCTCGCCTTGAGTTATGGGGACAGAACCGCCGCTCTGTCGGGCAGCGTTGGAACCAGCGGCATCTCCAGCCTGGGCGTGTACACGCTGAACGGACCCACGCCGACGCCACAGTCTCTGCTGGCTGGGTGAGCCACTTTCTGTACTCGGCCTCACCTGTCAGCTGTGTTTAAGCTGCTTTACTGTGGAATCTCGAGGGATCTGAAGGTTATTTATCTGCTCGTCGTCCTGTAAAAACACTCAGCGCTTTATAAAGAGAGCATCAATTAGCACCAGGAAATAAACTTCACCTAAATCTGTTTTATGAGGCTTCAGAAGGCTGTTAGCCAAACATCCTGCTCAATAATGCAGGAGGCCTTCAGTCAGGAGCTGTCAGGGTTCACCTTTCAGGCTAAAAAAAGGGCAAATCTGCACTAAAACACTGTCTTTGAGCTAAAGTTATAGGCTGCAGAGGCTGCTAAATTATGTACAGGTTGAAGTTAAAGGACAGTTTAAGTCAAAGACATGTCTCCAGGATCTGAATGTTTCTCATGTTTGTGTGTTTTTCTGCATGTGTCAGTCAACCTCCTCAGTCCGCAGCAGCAGCAGCCGCTCAGCCTCTTGGGTCTCGTCTGGCCTGGGCTCTTCCCGTCAGCTGCTCCCCGTCCTCTGCTCTGGCGTTGCCCGCCACTCGACCCACACTGGGACCTGCAGCGCCGTCCAGCAGAGTGATCCCAGCTCGCAGAGACGGTCAGTGATGAGTAACCTGAACAACAGTCATGAGTTAAGGAATAAGCAAACATTAAACACTGCCTGGCAAAAGAAAAAGTCTCCACCTGGATTTAACTAAGCAAATAGGTACAAGGCTCCTATTGGATAATTACTGCATGGAAACAAGTTATTTAACCACAGCTGATGCAATGAGTAATTTTTTTAAACAACCATGGAGAAAGACACATCCTGTGGTTGTGGAAAAGATGTTAGTTACTGCCTCAAGCTAAGTTTTATCCTTACTCTTTGCTGCTTTTGCCAGTTTTCACCACTTGATTATTTCTTTTGTAAAGGTAGTTTTTAACAGTTTGTCTCTTTGGTTCAATAAGCAGGGTTCAATAACTCTGGTGTAGAACAGAAAACATCTGCTGCAAAATTTGTATCTGATATTTTCACACATTTCAGGTTATAGAAATATTGCGCTGTCTGCGCTTAAAACATTGCAACAGGACATGTTGCTATATAATATGATTTACAATGAATTGCCCAGCCCGATTCCAGAGTGATGGGTGCATCAGGGTAAGAAGAGAGGCAGTTTAAGTGATGCACCCATCATGGGTAGTGCCTACTGTACAAGCCTGTGGGGGCAGTGCTATGATCTGAGGTTGCTATTTTAAGCAAGTGGCGACTGTTTTTGGCCAGGCAGTTTAGCATGCTTTTATTTTGACAGAGCAGACTTTTTGTTCTTACGAGGACATCAAAGTGCATGAAAACCAAGAGTTTTGAACACTTTTCTTCTGGAGTTGAACTTAAAGAACCTCTGCTCTTTGTCCCTAACTCGTCCGCTGTGGCTGCAGGAGAGGTGAGCGAGGCCGTGCTGGTGCGGGACATCCTCTACGTCTTCCAGGGAATCGATGGCAAGTTCATCAAGATGAGCGCCCAGGAGAACTGCTACAAAATAGACAGCAAGGTACCTGGAGCCCCCTGAGCCGGCACGCTGCGCAGTAAACTTTTATTAGAGTCTGTAGATCAGCAGGTAGCAGAGGGTGAAGCAGGAAAGAGGAGGGGCTGAGAAAGTATTTTTTTCCCTCTTTTATTTTGAAAGAATACGTTTCTGCGTGTGTGTAATATCATATCTATTGAGGATGATTGAACTTAAAAGAGAGATTCAACAGATCAATACAGAGCTCTTTGGCTCCGATCCACATCGACCTCTGTTTTCCTCTTTTCACCGCGCTTTCATTCCTCCTCCTCTGGGTTTTTTTTTGTCGATAAGCCTCAGATGTAACCTGTCCCACGATCTCTGAGCGCTGCTAAACTTAGACTGTGGTCAGTCTGCTGTCGGGAGAGGAGACGCAGGGCAGAGATGATTTGGAGGATGTTTTTTTTTTTTTTTTGAGGTGATTTCGGCTCTTTTTGAAGCTTGTTTAAGATCTTTGGGTTTGGGCCGTCTATGTCATTTCAGTTAATTTAACTATCTCATCCAAGTTTTATTTTGAGTTTTAAATATTTAATGAAAATCTGGGCTATGAGCCTTAATTAAAAAAAGGAAAAAAAAACAAAACATGCAATGACTTCTTTTGTTTTCTCAATAATTAAAATAAATCATGCTGTAGTGTAATTTCTCTTGTTGTAATACCTGCTCTTCCCCACCAGGTGGTGCTGTGTAAGTCCCTCAGAGACACCAGCAGCAGACTGGCCGAGCTCGGCTGGCTCCACAACAAAGTCAGGAAGTACACCGACGCCAGGAGCCTGGACCGAGCCTTTGGACTGGTGGGACAGGTGAGTCTGCGCCTGAAAGTGGAAAATAGGAATTATGTGTTTAACTCTGTTTCCACTAACACACCTGTGTGTTCTTGTCTGTCCTCAGAGCTTCTGTGCCTCCCTCCACCAGGAGCTGAAGGAGTATTACAGGCTGCTGTCTGTGCTACACTCACAGGTACACACAGGAAACACTCAGTGCCGTGAAACTACAGCCCACTATCAGAGGCATGTGCAGACATTTGGAGGCAGTTGGGGGCAGTTAAGCACATGATTTGACTCCCAAGAGAGCACTTTGGCAGGTGTTTAGGCTCCTTAGCAAACAGTACATCATGTTTTACTTGGTCAGCTCAGGGGGTAAGTGTAGTTGGCCAATCAGAAGGGCACTCCAGCATTTGTTTTGGCTCCCAAGAAGGCACTTTAGCAAGCATTTTACTACAAGAAAGGCACTTTAAGGTGTTTTTTGGCTTCAAAAAGAGCACTTAAGTGTATTGTTGCTCCCAGAGGGCACTTCAGCATTAGTTTAGCACCCTAGAAGGCACATAAGCATGCATGTAGCTACCAGAAGGGCATATTTTTTTTGCTCCAGAGAGGGCACTTAAGTGTATTGTTGCTCCCAAGAGGGCAGTTCAGCATTTGTTTTGGCTTTCAGTAGAGCAGTTTATCATGCTTTAACCAGCAAAAGTGACAGTTAGGTGTGTTTGGCCCACAAGGAGGGCACTTCAGCATTTGTTTTGGTTCCCAAGAGGCCACTGTATTGCGTGTTTTTGGCCCCACCTCTTTAAACACCACTGCCCACAAAATGCTCTGATGGAAAGGTGAAGAGGTCAGTGTGTGTGTGTGTGTGTGTGTGTTGTAGTTACAGGTGGAGGACGAGCAGGGTGTGACCGTCTGCACAGAGAGCACTCTGACTCTCAGGAAGCTCCTGGTCTGGACGTACGACCCCAAAGTTCGACTCAAAACGCTGGCCGCCCTCGTCGACTTCTGCCAAGGTGAGCTCCTCGAGGCGTGGATCATCGCTGCATTTTCAAAAAGTAACCACGTCTAACTGGGTTTGTCGAACGCCGAACAGGTCGTAAAGGTGGGGAGCTGGCCTCGGCCGTCCACTCTTACGGGAAAACTGGAGACCCACAGATGAGAGCGCTGGTGCAGCACATCCTCAGCCTGGTGTCCAACCCCATCCTCAACTTCCTTTACCGCTGGATCTATGACGGGGAGCTGGAGGACACCTACCACGAGGTACACACACACACACACACACACACACACACACACACACACACACACACACACACACAAGCTTTTAGTAGTTGAGATGCTTTCTTTGGCTCCAGCAGGAATTTACAGCTCATTTCTGGAACATTGCTGTTTTTAAGCGCTCTGATGTTTGACCCTGATGAGAGAAATAAAGGAGAGGCTGGACAGCTCTTTAAATGAGGACTGATGAGAGCGGCGTAATGGAGAGCTCAGTGATGGATGCTTCTCCTTTACTTCTCCCTGCCCTCTCTCTCTCTCTCTCTCTGTCTCTTTTTTTTAAAGTGTGCAGGATTAACTGTTTGTCTACATGGACACAGGGCTTAAGTGCTGTGTTTAAGACTAAGCTATTGAGCCTTTAAGGTGAAAATATACTTGGAGAGAACTTCAAAAACTTCCTGGAAACTTTTGCTGTGAGTTGCAAGCCTCAGATAAAACCTAAAAAGTCTAAAAATACCCTTTTTGATATAAAAAAAAATCAAAAATAGCAACTTAAATCAGGGACTTTGTACCTTTTTGGTCTTTAAATGTGACTTCTGTGACCTAAAGCTCCTGAAAGTCACATCAGCAGCCTTCAGCGTGGCCATTAGAGTCGAAGTAAATGGACTCTAAGTGAACGCGGCGAAGGATAAAAGCCTCAAACATCGACTGATCTATTCATGTCCAACTCTCATCACAAGCTTAATCGACATCACTTCACAATCTTGCCTCACTCTCCTGTAAATAGATGTGTTCATAATTAAAACGCAGATACAGTTTGTCCACCTTTGGATTCAATTTCTAAGGTTTTTAAGCTTCATAACTCTTTCAGTGTGCACCCTCTGCTGGACGAACGTTGTAATGATTTCTGAAGTTTTCTAAAAATCTAAATGTTTTCACTGTTTTTCTAGTTCTTTGTCGCATCAGACCCCAACGTGAAGACAGACCGTCTGTGGCACGATAAATACTCCCTCAGGAAGTCGATGATCCCCACCTTCATCACCATGGACCAGGCCCGCAAGGTAAAAACGCCAATACACCACTTCAATTAAATCTACACACTTTATATCATTTTAAAGGGACTGTGAGGACTTTCTAAGTGATCTAGAAGTTTAAAAAGTCTAAAAAGTTGTCTTGAACAAAGAAAAGTAGAATTAAAAAGACTATCCAATCTAATTTCACTTTCACTTTCAAAACAAATACACAAGTCACGACTGTTTGTGCAAGTCCTCTGGCTCAAGGGAGTTGCTGCAATCCACTTCACACAGATCCTCCTCACAGCCACTTTAAGTAATAATGTAACAGAAGATATCCACTCCTCTCCTCTTCTCCTTTCCAGGTCCTGCTCATCGGGAAATCCATCAACTTCCTGCATCAGGTCTGTCACGACAGAACGCCCCCCGGCAAAATCACACCAGCGTCCAAGTCTGCAGACACAACCAAAGACGGTAAATCACTTAAAAGGATGTTAGACTTGCGTTTGGTTCCTCTGGCTCGGTCACATGCTTGCTCCGTCCCAGCTCCGGCAATCCTCCAAGACGCCAGAAGACAATGCATCGACAACTTTACTGAAAATATAGATACTTTGTGTTTGCTTGCACATTGGGCGTCTGTTGTTGATATTTATGTTGTAATGACATGAGCCAGTTTGGTGTCCTCGTCGTATTGATGTTGTTGTATTGACGGAGCTGACTTGACTGGCAGTGATCGATGCTCTTACCGCTCGACCGCTGACCTCGTCCTCTTCTGCCTCAGACGGTGAAGAGGAGTGAGGTATACTTAGCTTTATCGATTTAGCCTACAGGACTTCAGGTTTGATCTGTAGCTCTTACTGGATCAGCTGGTGACGTGCCTACTGTCCGAGCATCAGGTTCGATCTCAATACAAATTGACTCCTTTTTCCTCCCAGCTGCAGAGCTGCTGTCCGACCTGGAGGGGGCGTTTCAGGAGAAGATCGACACCGCCTACTTCGACACTAGCAAATACCTGCTGGACGTCCTCAACCGCAACTACCTGCTGCTGGAGCACCTGCAGGCCATGAGGAGATACCTGCTGCTGGGACAGGGAGACTTCATCAGACACCTCATGGATCTGCTCAAGTCAGCAAACACTTTTTCTTCAGAACATGTCTCCCACAAAACTCTCTCTCTCTGTTACTCAAGTGTTTCTGTTTATGTCTCAGACCAGAGTTAGCGCGCCCCGCGACGACTTTGTACCAACACAACCTGACCGGCATCTTAGAGACAGCGGTCAGAGCCACCAACGCTCAATTTGACAACGCAGAGATCCTGAAGAGACTGGATGTTCGTCTCCTCGAGGTAAAGTTGAACTCATGTTGGATTAAAAACTTTAAATCAGAGTGAAACTACAGTTTCTTTCTTTCTGTTCAACATCAGGTGTCACCAGGTGATACAGGCTGGGACGTCTTCAGTCTGGACTATCATGTGGATGGACCCATTGCTACGGTATCACACACACATGTACAAAATGTAAAAAAAACAAAGTCCAATGATTTGAAAGTCCTGTTAAACCTTGAATACACCATGAAGACAAGATATTTATTGTTCAAAATGATAATTGTTTTTATAGACATTTACTCATTTTGAATTGATGCCTACAACACGTTCTTAAAAAGCATGGACAAGGTCAACAAAAGACTGTGAAAGTTGCTGAATGCTGAAAGAACAGCTGTTTGGATAATTCCACAGGTGAACATGTTCATTGGAAACAGGTGAGTGTCATGATTGGGTATAAAAGGAGCATCCCCGAAAGGCTCAGTCCTTCACAAGGAAGGATGCGCCAGGTTCACCACTTTGTCAACAACTGCATTAAAAACTCACATCATTGTGCAAATGATATTAGCACGTGGGCTCAGGAACACTTCAAAAAACAATTTACAGTCAGTTTACACAGTTGATCACTACATCTACAAGTGACAGTTCAAGCTCTACCATGCAAAGACAAAGTCAGACATCAACAGCACACACAAACGCCGCCACCGCTGGCTTCTCTGGGCCCAAGCTCATCTAAGTTGGACTGAGGCAAAGTGGAAAAGTCTGCTGTAGTTTGATGAGTCCACATTTGAAACTCTTTTTGGAAATCATGGATGTGGTTTTAAAGAGGAAAAGGACAATCCGGATTGTTCCCAGCGCAAAGTTCAAAAGCAGCATCTGTGATGGTATGGGGGTGTGTAGTAAAAGGGTGCGACTACTAGACTGACCTGCCTGCAGTCCAGACCTGCATGTCCTGATAATTTGCGAGAAAACCATACAGTTTATTAGTTTGAATAGTAAATATTTTGTCTTTGTGGTGTATTCAATTGAATATTATTCAAACAGGATTTACAAATCATTGTTTTCTGTTTTTATTTACGTTTTACACAACGTCCCGACTTCATTGGAATTGGGGTTGTAACTCTCTTTAAACACAACTTCCCATTCACCCGTGCGCAGAAAACAACAAGATATGTCTGTGTTTCAGGTGTTCACAAGAGAGTGCATGGGACACTACCTGCGGGTGTTTAACTTCCTGTGGAGGGCGAAGAGGATGGAGTACACGCTGACCGACATCTGGAAAGGACAGATGTGTAACGCCAAGCTGCTCAAGACAATGCCAGGTACAGAGAAATGACACAATCTCACCTTATCATTCTCACAAAAATGAATTCACTTACAACCTGCTTTTGTCCTCGTTCTCCCTCCAGAGCTCTCCAGCGTCCTGCATCAGTGTCACATCCTGGCCTCCGAGATGGTCCACTTCATCCACCAGATGCAGTACTACATCACCTTTGAGGTCAGGCCATTAGCAGTGCTGTTACTGTCTCGGGCTGTAAAAGGTAGTAATTACAGCTCACGGTGCGGTTAAAAGCAGCGCAAGGCTCTGATTTACAGGATCAGCAGTGAGGTGAAGTTAGTTTTAGGAGGAAGTTTGTTCACGAGGAGCTGGAACTTTTCTGAAAGAGAGAAAAAAAGGGATGTCTCAGGGTTTTTGGGGTGTTTTGTGTATTTTGGTGCAGGTACTAGAGTGCTTAGCAAGTCTTCGAGTTTTATTGTTGTAATGGTTTTTGTTATTTTACAACACAATTAGCCGATAACAGATAATTATACCGATATTTTTTCCGTACATCAAATTGCAGAGATCATCAAAAATAAAATGGCGCATACTCTTATCACATTTGTTAAATGATATTCATTTTTCTGTGCAAAATAATAAAAATACTTATTGACAAAGTGAGGAAGCATAACCTGTGTTGATAGGGAACATGTTGCGCTTTGCTTGTCTTGTCATGTCTCCAATATCAACCAATATTTATCGTGCATCCCTAGTTTTTATGTTGCTCATGTGCTGAGGTGTTTTTTTACCCCACCCCACCCCAGGAGCCTAGTCTGGTATTTGCTTTTTCCCCCCTCTTCCTTCCTTTTGTACTCTTTTTCCTCTTAGTGAAACAGGGCATTAACAGTTTTCCTACTCCTTTCCTCCACCTGTTATGTGTCTCGTGTCTTTTTTATGTTTCTTGGGCGGGATGCAACTGAAATGTAAATTCTGTTGCTCTGAAACATGTGCATTAGAAAATAAAGTGAAACTGAACTTTTCTGAAAAAGGAAAATAAGGGACTTCTCAGGGTTTTTGGGGCGTTTTGTGTGTTCTAGTGCAGGTGCTGTGCAAGTCTTTGAGTTTTGTGGTGTTTTTTTACCCCACCCCACCCCTTGAGGCCTAGTCTGGTATTTACATTTTTCCCTCTTCCTTCCTCCTGTACTCTTTTTCCTTCTAATAGAACTGAATAGGGCGCTGCGGAGAGAAAAGTAGGGATGTCTCAGGTCATTTTTGTGTTTTGGTGCAGGTGCTGGAGTGCTCCTGGGATGAACTATGGAACAAAGTTCAGCAGGCTCAGGACCTGGACCACATCATCGCGGCTCACGAAGTCTTCCTGGACACCATCATCTCCAGATGTCTGCTGGACAACAACAGCAGGGTAACTCTCGCGCACTCCTTTCAAGCCTTCACATACACACACTATCTTCACACTAATTCTACACCCGTTTCTTCACCCAGTCCCTCCTGAACCAGCTGAGAGCCATCTTTGACCAGATCATCGCCTTCCAGAACGCGCAGGACTCCCTGTACCGCTCGGCCCTGGAGGAGCTCAGCCTCAGGCTGCAGTTTGAGGAGAAGAAGAGGCAAAGGGAGGAGGAGGTAGGAGGAGTTTCTTCACCTCTCTTACAAGAAGGAAGTGTGCGTCTTCATCATCTGAGCCTGTTTTTTTTTTCCAGGGTGAGTGGGGAGTGACCGCCGAGCAGGAAGCAGAGGAGAAGAAGAGGATTCAGGAGTTCCAGGAAATGGTACCAAAGATGCGTGCTCAGCTCCGCATCCTCACCCAGTGCTACCAGGTGAGAGTCTGAACCCCCTCCAGGAGCAGAACGCCGTCACTTTCATCACCACGCTCCAGCTCTTGTAACACGTTTTGTTCTTTCAGAGCATCGTGCAGCAGTTCCTGGTGCTGCTGATGACCAGCTCAGATGAGAGTCTGCGTTTCCTAAGCTTCAGGTTGGACTTCAACGAGCACTACAGGTTGGTCCTGCTGGATTGACTCTCTGTAATAATAGAGTTGTGCTCATAAGTTTGCATACCCAGGCTAATACCGTGTTTCGCCCCCCTTTAGCAGCTTTTGGGTGAGGGTCTTTATTTTCTCAGATGGTAAAACTGGCCATTCTTCGTAGCAAAAAGCCTCCAGGTCCTGTAAATTCTTGGTCTGTCTTGCATGAACTGTACATTTGAGATCTCCCTAGAGTGGCTCAAGGATATTAAGGTCAGGAGACTGAGATGGCCACTCCAGAACCTTCACTTTATTCTGCTGTAGCCAATGGCAGCTTGACTTGGCCTTGTGTTTTGGATCGTTGTCATGTTGAAACATCCAAGTGCAAATTCAAAAAGCAGTGATCCACCTCTGTGTCATTTCACAGTAGGAATGGTGGACCTTTCACACAGATTACAAGCTAATAGATCACCGGTGAGGATTTTTTCATTGACATGGACTGTTTTTCTGCAGGGCCCGAGAGCCGAGGCTGCGAGCGTCCCTGGGCGCCACCCGCGGGCGACGACTGTCCAACATCTGACCTGATGGCTCCAGCATCTTCATATGAGCGCGGGGTGTGACATCACGATGCAGGCTACGAGCGCTGCGTGTTTCGATGATGTCATGCCTTGGAGAAGCGATCTCACAGAGCTGCTCTGGAAGGAGTCGCCAAGAGATGACATCACACGAGGGGAAACAGGCTTTTCGGGCTGAAGATGAGGAAACAAAAGCTGCTAGCAGACTGAGTCGCTCAGCGCCACCTCACATGGCATGCCTTAGCGTGGTCGCCAAAACCGTAGACTGTACACAGGAAGTGGACGCAGCATCTGTAACTCCAACTATTAGTTTGTTTAAAACTCGAACCTCGCTCTCAGGTACAGTTGTACCTTTCAGCCAATCACATGAGTGTTTGAATATTTGACTCCAAACTGTGATGCTACGTCCACTTTTTACGCCGTCTATGGTTCAAAAACATCTAATGTATGTAAATAGAGTTTATGCAAAAAGTGTGTGTGTGTATTTGCATCTTTACACTTCAACACCTGTGGCTTCACATCGATCACTAGGGTTGAACCCATATCTCTCTGACAGACTGTCAGTTTGTTTCCGTAGCAACGAATAAAAAGCTTCAAGGGGAAATTTTTGAGGCGCAGAAACGTCTGTCAGTAAATATGGGTCCAACCCTAGTCCCCCCCACTCTCCTCCTTAAAGTGCAGGGTTTTTACAGTGTGTCAGGTCAGCTGTCCAATCACAATCACACAGAGGATTTAAACACACACATACACACCAGACAGCTTCCAGAGGCGTGGAGGCTTCTCTCACACAGATGGTTTTAACCCGCTTGTCTTCATTTTGCCTGTAATTCTTTCAGAAGAGGATAAGGGACTCTGAAAAAAAACAAAGTTGAATAATATTTTATTACGTATACTTCATTACAAGCAAAGACTCAGAATTCTGGGATCAAAGTCAAAATTCAAAAATTACTGTCAGGAGTTAAAATTCTAAAATAGAAGACAGAATTCTGGGATTAAAAATCAGTATTTCAAAAAAACTAAAGTCAGATCTCCAAGGAAAACGGCAAAATTCTGATTTAATGGCAGAATTTGGAGATTAAAGTCAGAATTCTAAGACTTAAGAAAGTTCTAAAAATGGGTCTGAATTCTGGGATTAATGTCCAAGTTTTAAGATTATATTCAAAATTCTGAGATTCTAGTCAGAATTCTGAGGGGAAATAAATTTGAATTCTGAGATTGAAGCCAGAAGTCTGATTAAAAAAAAAATTGAAATTCTGAAATGAAAACCATAATTCTGGGGAAAAGTCAAATTCTGAGATTTAAGCCAAAATTCTGAGCAAAATGTCAAAATTCTGAGATTTTAGTCTTAAGTTTTGGGATAAAAAGTCAGAATTCTGAGATTAAAGTCAAAATTGTAAAAGGTTAGAATTCTTAAATCTTTGTGAGTTTTGAGTAAAAAGTCAAAATTAAAACTTACAATCAAAATTCCAGGTAAAAACTCAAAATTCTCAAATTAAATTAGAATTCTGGGATTAAAGTCAGAATTCTGATGTTTAAGTTGGAATTTGAAAAAATAGAATTCTTAGATTAAAATCAGAATTCTGACAAAAAGTCAGAATTATTGGCTCAAAATCAAAATTCTGAATAAAGTTAAAATTCTGGGAATAAAGTTTCCTTTCTAGGATTCAATTCATAGTCTGACTTTAATCTTAGAATTCTGATTTTAAAGTCAGACTTTAACTTTATTCTCAGATTTCTAACTTTTTTTTTCATATTTTTGACTTTAGTCTTAGAATTCTGACTTTTTTTTAATAAACTATAATAAAAAAAAAATATTGGACCTTATTTATTTTATTTTTTCTGTGGCCCTCATCTTCTTCTGTAAATATTCCACCTTAAGTCTTTGCATTTGTAAGGTTGAAGGCTTGTAAAGTACATTTAAGTGTGTGAAATAGTAAAAAAGAAGCAGATAAAGACAGGATTAAAAGAATCAGCTGTTACTTCACTCTTTAATGCCACTGGACTCCTTTGAGAGAAAGAGGAATCTTACTTGACTGCACATCTTTGTGTGTTTGTTCCTGTAATCCTGAGACTCTGATTATAATCCTGTGTGATATTTGTCTGGGTGCCTGTGATGATAGACATGATGCAGCAGCTGTTTCTGCTTTAAAAACCTGTGTGAGAGAAGCTGCACGCCTGAGAAACAATCCTCTCAACAACCACGACAACCTCACCGCATACACAACAGGAACTATCAGACGTGTCTTTGTAAATTGTACATAATCCTCCATGTTCAAAGAATGTAACGCGAACATATATGAACTCTGGTGGTTTAT